>CAUYLG010064857.1:0-122685 GCA_963573385.1 Cacajao melanocephalus
CGTATATATAAATATATATATTTATACGTATATATAAATATATATATTTATACGTATATATAAATATATATATTTATATATATAATATATAAACATATATAAATATATATATTTACTGCCACAGCAGTAAATGTTTTCATATATATATACATACATATAGATCTATCTATATAGATATATATGTATATATACATATATATATTCTTATTTGAAGCCACAGCAGTAAATGTTTTCATATATATATATATATAAATGTTTTTGTATATATATATATAAATGTTTTCATATATATATACGTATATATATATAGATAGATCTATCCATATATATACGTATATATATATAGATAGATCTATCTATATATATATACGTATATATATAGAGAGAGATATATATACTATGTGGGGGGGAGTCATTTAGAAATATCCACATTTAAAAGGTACCCAGAAGAAAAGCCAGTTAAGTAGACCAAAAAAAGTCAAACAGGTAAATGTAAGTAACAGCTTCCATTCTTCAAGAGCAACTTGTCACACATTGTACTACATGCTTTATGAGACACTGAACTGCTCCTTACTAGCATTATTACCATTTTAGAAATAAGAACAATGATACCTGGCCGGGCACAGTGGCTCATGCCTGTAATCCCAGCACTTTGAGAGGCTAAGGTGAGCAGACTGCCTGAGGTCAGGAGTTCGAGACCAGCCTGGTCAGCATGGTGAAACCCTGTCTCTACTAAAAATACAAAATTAGCCTGGCGTGGTGGCAGGCACCTGTAATCCCAGCTACTCAAGAAAATGAGGCAGGAGAATCACTTGAACCCAGGAGGCGGAGGTTGTAGTGAGCCGAGATCACGCCATTGCACTCCAGCCTGGGCAACAGGGTGAGACTCCATCTCAAAAAAAAAAAACAAAATACAATGATACCTTAAGATGTTAAATAATTTCTGCCCAAAATCATTCAGACAGTAAGTGGAAAGACCAGAAGTCAAATTCTGGTTTACTGAATCCAAAGTCCATCCTCTTAACCAGTATGTTACTATCTTAATAGGAGTCATGACAAAACAAGGAATACCCTCTTAAAGACAAGTTAGGAAAGAGTTAAATATGCCTACCATTTTCTTCTAAGATCTTACCAAACTACAGTGCATGTGTCAAGGGTCTTCCTACACCTATCCCCAATTCCACCACCCCACCCTTAAAACACATTTATGTTCTTAGGAACTGAGACTCTTGCTCTTTTTCTCGGTTACTTTCAGTAATACCATTAATGACATGTATCTGAATAGTTCTACTAAAAAATGTAATCCTTTTTTAGCTAAAATTAATTCAGTAACTTTTTAAAAGTGTCGATAAGTTCAGGTCTTGACATAAATCTAAGGCAATCTTTGAATACAAGTGAAAGCTACCTATGTTGAAGTGTATCAAATAGTTCCATTCATTAATGGGACATTTACTTAGTGCTTCTTATGTGTCAGGCCCTAGGGATAAGAGAGTTTTAAAAGACTCTAATGCTACGCCTCTGAACCAACTTTACTGCTACTTATCACACTTGGAGTTGGTTTATTTTGTCTTTCCTAGAGTGACTTTACAAGCTACTTAAATTAAAAACATGTTTTACATAACATCATAATTCTATATTCCTTGGGAGAGGGGATAAATAATATCTGTAACATAAAAGATTCCTCTAACTTAGGAAAACATAATTTTCAAGTTATTTTAACAACAGCCTGTGTCCTAGTCTAGAATCCCTATATCACTCTTGTGGCACTCTACTCGCTAGCAATGTCTCTATTCTTAAGGACTTCAAGATCTAACTCAACATATATAGGATAGTAATTTTTATCATTTTCTCATCAATTTGGAAATCAAACCCAAAATGTTACACTAAAATGTGTAACAGGCTAATTCCATAATAAAACTATTGTGCAGAGTAATACTTTTACTGTTTTAAAAAATACAAACTAGCTTTTAGGTGTAAAGCAATATAGGAAAGAGAAAAAAATAAGTTTAAAAAATATTGGAAAAAATTAGTAAGAAAAGTTTTAACATATACCTGAACATTTGCTTAAAATGCCTTTTAGATTCCCTGAGCAAAACAATTTCTATGTGTTAATAAAATAAGAAAGGAGTTTCTACTATTTTCTTCATCCAGGAAAATAGCAGATTCCCCTCCATGTACTCATAAGAAACCGACGAGAAACAAATTCCATTTGAGTTACACTTTCAAAATAGTGAAAGCATTTATATTAGAGATAAATAATCTTTCACCTCAGAAATGCTTTGCTTAACCTGAAATTAAATGAGGAACTTGATTAAAATACAAACCTGGACCAGGTACGGTGGCTCACACTTGTAATCCCAGCATTTTGGGAGGCCGAGGCGGGCGGATCACCTGAGGTTAGGAATTCAAGACCAGCCTGGCCAACATGGTGAAAACTCAGCTCTACTAAAAATTTAAAAATTGGCCAGGTGTGGTGGAATGCACCTGTAGTCCCAGCTACTCAGGAGACTGAGGCAGGAGAATCGTTTGAACTTGGGAGGCAGAGGTTAAAGTGAGCTAAGATCATGCCACTGCACTCCAGCCTAGGTGACAGGGTCAGACTCTGTCTCACCAAAAAAAAAAAAAAAAGAAAAAAAACACACATAACCTGGCACACATTAGAAAACAAGTTGCTGCTGTAATTATAAAACTGGTATGGCTTCCGCTGATTTTGAATTTCATTTGACCAGCTTGGTTTGAACCATATGAACCATATGGGGGGCATTTAGTTCAACATCATGACCCAAGGGAAAAAACCTCATTCCTTGGTCCTAGATTTTTCCCTAAATCAGAATTGGAAGTACAAAACTCCCCTACCAAGAAAGTAAAAATGACTCAACAGAGTCCAACATGACGTCATCACTGTAGAAGCCATTTTATGCACCAATCCTGCTACCTGTCACCAGTGCCCTCTTTTGTTGTATAACAAATGACTACATGCTCAAGGATTCTAAAGGGATTAAAAAGTATGGAGGTGAGGGCAGTTACTAAAATATATATATATAGATATATACACACAAACCAAAAATCAACAATTTTTTGTCAAGGTAAGAGTAGACTTTTTGCAAGAATCCAGTTTAGAAACTTAAAAAAATATGTATTTTGAGGCTGGGTGTGATGGCTCAAGCCTGTAATCCCAGCACTTTGGGAGGCCAATGCAGGAGGATTACTTGAACCCAGAAGTTTGAGACTAGCCTGGGCAACACAGCAAGACCCCATGTCTACAAAATACACAAAAAATTAGCCAGGTATGGTGGATGTGCCCCTGTAGTCCCAACTACTTGGGAGGCTGAGGCAGGAGGATTGCTTGAGACCAGGAGGTGGAGTCTGCAATGAGCTGAGATTGCTCCACTGCACTCCAGCCTGGGCAGCAAAGCAGGACTATGGCTCAAAAAAAAAAAAAAAAAAAAAAGTATTGCATTTTCATCAGAAATCTGTTTTTATCAGTACCTTTTCTGAAACTGGGGACAAGTATTACTCGTAAGACATGAATCAGAGTAGAAATAGTACTAACCTAGATCCCTGAGAAAAAGTAAGCATGTTCTGTTCCACATATTTACATAATGATCCAAAGAACAAGAAAAAAAGAAACAACTATGGTATCAAGACCACTTCCACACTGCACTTAGTAGCCAGAAATCTGCAACCTCCTATCAATCCCAGATGCTACTATCTTTTCCAGTCTTTAAGTGTCATCAACTAATTTAATAAGTTAAAAAAATAAAAATAAAACTGAAACCTCAATTCTCAGGTCTTGACCCAAGCTGGCTAGGAACTTCTAGCCAAAATTTTAGCAGATCCAAATGAACTCTGAGCTTACAAGACTTTATATATACTCAATACATAGTACTTCAGCAGGTTAAAAAAAAAACAACAGAGTAGCATTACAAAGAATAGTTGTAAAGGCAATATGACAAAACTCAGGCTTTGCAAACAAAACAAAGTAAATGATACAAGTGAGTCAAAACATTCAACAACACTGTACAATCAATTTTATAGGTTTAGCACAGAATTATCACACTACTCAGCAATTCTTTTCATAGGTTTATAAAGCCAAGAGAAATGAAAACATATACACAAAAAACATTCACATACATGTTTATTGCAACATGATTCACAATAGGCAAAAAAGTAGAAACAATCCAAACATCCATCAACTCATGAATGAATAAATAAAATGTGATGTATCATACAATGGAATATTATTTGTCAATGAAAAGAAATGAAGGTTGGGCACAGCAGCTCGCCGCTGTAATCTCAGAGCTTTGGGAGGACCTAGGCAACACAGCCAGACCATGCCTGGATAAAAAAATTTAAATTTTTTTAAAAAAAATAGCTAAGCATGGTGGCGTGCACCTGTGGTCCTAGCTACTCAGGAGGCTAAGGTGGGAAGATCCTTTCAGTCTAGGGGGTTGGTGTTACAGTGAGCTATGATGGCACCACTGCATTCCACCCTGGGTGAGAGTGAAACCCCGTCTCTTAAAACACAGTACTGATACATGCTACAGCTTGGATAAACCTTGAAAAAATTATGTTAAATGACAGAAACCAGTCACAGAAGATCACATATTACATTATTCCTGATGAAATCTTCAGAGTAGGCATAGAGATGGACAGAAAACGCTACATAGGGGTTGCCTAGGGCAGGGGTGTTAGTGGAAAATCAGGAGTGACCACTAAAGGACATGAAGTTTCTTTTTGCAGTGATGAAAATGTTCTAAAATTAATTGTGGTATTGGATGCACAACTCTGTGAATGTACTAAAAAACACTGAAATGTATATTTTGAATGGCTGAGTTATATGATATGTGAATTATATCTCAATAAAACTATTATTAAAAATATCAATTTTGTGCTTCAAAAGTTAGAAAGAGAAGTAAAACTATTAAAAAACAAAAAATAACAGCATGATAATAAACAGTTTGCCGTGCATTTCAAGAACAGCAGATTCTTAATTGGCCTTTTAACTGACAATTTTACTATTATTTCACCAGATATTTCTAATTTTCTAAGGAAAGATCTAATACTAAGGAACAATGCATATTCTCACATATAAGTTTACACACAAACACATATGTAAACTAAGTTTCAAAGACTCTCTGAAGAGCTCATGTCAGAAATTTTATGAGCTGTAAGAAAAAGTATATATAAAAATAATGACAGATTTTCATAATAAAATCTCTCTCTTTTAGAGTATATAATCTCTCAGATGAATTAGCCAATTAATGTTAGTAACTAAAAAAGAGTTCTCCACATGAATAACAGTGTTAAGAAGTACAGGGTTTGAATCACCTATTTTGTAATCAGGAACTAATTACAATGCCTTAATATATTGATATAATTATAAAACAATCTTTCTGGCTGGGCACAGCAGTTCAAGCCTGTAAGCTCAGCACTTTAAGACACTGAGCCAGGAGGATCCCTTGAGCCTGGGAGTTCAAGACCAGCCTGGACAACATAGTGAGATCTCATCTCTACAAAAACAAATTATCTTGTATAAAACCAAGATCTCTACTAACCTGTACTCCCAAAACACAGAGTTTTTTTTTTTAAAAAGTGCCTAAAAACTACTGCATCTGACTTATTTTGTTAGTTCTTACCAGGATTTTCTTTCTACCTGGAAGTGCTTTTAAGTAAAAGTAATATCAACAGGCTAAATACGAATCTTCAATAAACATACACGATTTGAGAAAACAGAAAGATAACAATATATCTTTTTATTTTTAGACTAGTCAAGTATAGCAGTAAGAAGGGGCAAAGAGTAGAACAAGGAGCTGGATCTGTAATTGACAGGGAACAATCAATTGAGATAACTCACTATTTTCAGAACAGCTGACAATATATCTTTTCAACAGAACTTCTCAAAATTAAGGAGATCATATGTGAGAGGAAATTTCTAAACTAAATTTGTATGTAAAGCGAAAGGCAGCAAAGATTGTAACAAGAAAACATCAGAAAAAAAAGCAAAAAGAGAAGATAGGCGAAAGATTTTGAGTCAAAATTTATATGAAAATGCCACACCGAGGTGAAAAATAACTCTAATTTTCCAAAAGTAGTTATTCATAGAAATTATTATAAAGATATGTAAACATATCAGGAAGACTCTGAAAATGACCATACTTCATTATACTAAGAAAAAACTTTCCCACATGCAAAGTAATATGGGGATAATAAAGACTTGAACACAATCACTTTCTTGTACTATTTAATCTTTAGAAATCATTGTCAATTACATATATATATATATATACATACATATATATACATACATATATATATACTAGAAAAACAAATACATTTTAAAATTAAATGTTACTAAAAACAACAGAAGTTCTATGAAGACATTTACTAACGTCAACAGAAAGTTTATGACTATAAGAAACAAAAACATTCCAAGTAGGCACACAAATATTTGGAATATATATATACATATCTATTACCTTAGTTGTGTTACAATTTGAAAGGGAATAAATATATAGGAATCTAAGATCTTATCTTTTCTGTAATGGCAATGTAGCTAAGAGTTATTTTTTTCTGGTCTCAGATATAAGAATATTGTCTCAAAACCCTTAAGGTATATAATCTGTATATAAAAATATTAAAAATTAAGTAAATAAGAGCTACTATAAGCACTGTGTTGACCACTGTTTCCCTAAAAGATGGTTAAAATCAAGTAATAGAAAAATTTATATTACTTACATTGTTGTTGCGGGTTTCTACAGCAGGGAATTTTCTGACTATGAATTTCACAGCAGATTCCAGGTTTTTGTCGATAAGGTAGGATGGTTTTGCCTTGGGGTCTCCACATGCCTATAAAACAACAGTAATAAAAAAAAAAAGTGAAATGCACCCTTCTTCTAAAATCAAAAATAGCAAATCTGCAATTAAAAATTAAAGAGATATTTATCGTTTTTGGTGAGCAGGTGATAAAATGAATAGGCAAAGTGCAGGGATTGTCACAGCTGAAATATGCAATGGGAGACAGTACAGAGATGTTCTTCTACTGAAAAAAATGCATGGAAAGTTTCAAAGCAGTTAGCGCAGAACAGCAGTGAAGGAAAAAGCTCAAACCTAAAAAAAAGAAAAAAAATTCTTGATTTGAGGTAGGATTGTATTCATCTGAAGCTAATAAAATATTACAAAATTAAATATTCAGTAGAGTACTAGACATGTTTCTAAGTGTTATAAAATAAAAGCTTATGTTTAAATGTCTTTTCCAAAATGTTTTCCTCATTCACTTTAAACATTCTAATACAAGAGCCCTAGTTCAAAAGAACTGGAAGCTGCTAAAATTGTCTTTATAGTGCTAAGGTGTGTTGCCTGATCCTCTGAACACCTGAGTTACAACAGTTTTCCATCATACCAGCAGCACTTCAAACAATGAATCTACATCTGTTCTATATATCATAAGCACAGAACAAATGGAAATGTTTACATTTTGACCGTATCAGCAGTACAGCATTTTCTGCAGTAAACTGTAGAGCACTATACAAATGTAAGGTATTATTTTTAGAAAGAACATTCTACCTGAATTATTAGGAATATGGAATATAATCTTGAATACTGTTCCTATTTCATTATGTGATATTTAATTAACTGCTTGCTAGTGAGATGTTATTCCTTAGGGAATTACTAAAATTATAACATTTCTATTTAGCTTCTTTTTATTGCATTTTAAAAAGGATGTGTCCTTTGAAAAGTTATATCTGTCTGCCATGTGTGAGGAAATACACTATTGCAATTTTATATTTTTCCATTGTTTACTATGGCTATGTTGTGGATTGCAGAAAGAGAAGTTATGAAACATGAAACTGATCTGAAAGCGGGCAAGCGGGCAGAGGGAAGGTGAAAAGCTTTGCAAACCTTCCAAACTTGTCCTTGCTGGGGAAGCATTGTAATAAAAAGAGAGAAAATTACGTGTAAACAATGATTGTCAAACTATGATATACGTTTCAGAAGAAAACTTATGCACTGCAGACTATGAATAACAGAACAAGATTAGAATTATATGGTGCTACAATTTTAAAGGTATTCTAAGTATCGAGTTTTAGTATAAAATAAATTTATAGAGTTTATACTATTCATATATATTTAAATACTACTGTGTACGTGTACAATCAGGTCAGTTTCTTGGTGCTCTTTCTAAACCAACTTAAAATAATACTAGAAAGAAGGAAAATAAAGACTACATGCAGCTATAAAAACAGGAGCAAAACCATCAGTGAAATTTTACATACCTTAAAAAGAAACGGTAGCCAAGAATAAAAATAAATCGTTATTGGATGACTTTCGTATTTCAGCTCAAATTGAAACTATTTTTCAAATACGACCTAACTTCCTACCATGCCAAAGTAGAAAAATCAATGTTAAAACATTCCTACATTTTCCAAATGGAAATAGGAATGCAGTAAGAAATCTCTTAATTCTCAAATATAATTAAATAAAACAAAATCTTAAGAAATTTAGAACTTCATCATCTTTAACCAGATTGACACGACTACTATGTAAATTCCATTTCAACATCATAAATATTAAAACATATCCAACTTTCCCTCTGAGTAGACTATCATTTCTTTAAAATATTCTTATAATCTTCCAATTTACACTCTTCCCCCAAATATTACATAATAGCTAAGAATAATCATGTAACTAAAAATCTGCCCAAACACAAATAGCTATAGATTAGCATTGCCTTACATCAACTGCATAATGAAAAATCATAAACATGATTGAGGTAGTAGAGAATCCCAAAGTGGTTCCAAATTATGTTCAGTTTTTTCATATGTATTATCTTTCATATTCTAACTATAGAAAAATTTAGCTATCCATTCTAAGAGTCTCTATTAGATATATATATAATATAGTCTCTATTAGATATATATAATGAAAATGATAGATTACCATATCCATTTCCTACAATCACAAATTTTACTGTTTAAGAATATAAACATATTTAGGAATATAAACATAACTTCTTTGGTTATCAACCAAAGAAGTATGTGTGTGTACGTGTGTATGTGTACACATATGTACACACATAAACGAGCAGCTCTTCCTTCTTACACTGAAAACAAAAAGAACAGAATTTCATTTTGTCCAAGTGCAGTGGCTCATACCTATAATTCCAGAACTGGGGGCCAAAGGGCTTGAGCCCAGGAGTTGGAGACCCGCCTGGGCAACAAGAAAGATCCTGTCTCTACAAAAAATTGTTTTAAATTACATAAGTAAGCTCAGAGCTTCAAGGGAAAAAAAAAAAAAAAAAAAATATATATATATATATATATATATATATAAAATACAGGTGTGATGGTACACAACTGTACTCCTAGCTACTTGGGAAGCTGAGGCAGGAAGATCACTTGAGCTCAGGAGTTCAAGGTTACGGAGCTATAATCACACCACTGTACTGCAGCTTGGGCCACAAAGTGAAGTTCTGTCTCTTATAACTGAAAAAAAAAAAAAAAAAAAAATCAGAAAAAAATTAAGGAGTATATAATCTGCTTTCCCTGGAATCGATTTACCTTTTCCACACTGCTCAGTGGACCTTATCTAACATACTTAATTGGGAGGCAGTATGCCTCAAAGGTTAAAAACGAAGATTCTGGAATAAAACTGAGTTTCAATCTTCACGACTTACTAGTCATGGGATCTCGAATATATTACAAAATATCTCCTCATCTAAGTTTCTTCGTCTGTAAAATGGGGAAATTAGTACTTACCTCACAGGGTTATTATAAGGATTAAAAGAGAGATAAAGAATCCATGTAAAGCATTTAGCAAAATGATAAGCACATAAGTGCTCTAAAAATGCTAGCTGCTTTTTAATAATAGCTATAATTATGATGATAATAATAATTATCCAACTAAAAGTCTAATATGAATAGTAATCATAGTAGTAACAGTTTTTATTACAATATAGAGAACTAGCAAGTTAGTGTTAACTTCCTTATGCAACTATTAAACACAACTCCCTCTCTCAAATATTTCCTTTATTCACTTTAAGCCTAAACATCTAAATATAGCCAAAATACCGCCTCAAGTCTACATTTGTTGTAACTGTACAGAGTTTAACCTAATAGTTAAGAACCTGAGTTTCAAGACAGGTTGTCCATGTTCAAAATCTTGGCTCCATCACTTAACATCTGTGTACCCATCAGGAAGTTATTTTCCCTATCGGTGCCTCGGTTTCTTCATTTGCTGAACAGACAATAATTACAACCTATGCTAAAAAGTTTTTATGTTCACTGCATGAAAGTGTATTTGTAGACTTTACAGGGTATTTGGCATACCAGGAGTGCTCAAAAAATGCCAATAAAAAAATTAGAGGTTAATAAATATAGAAGTACTGGGCCCCATTTTATCTTTTTCTAAAATCTACTTGATTTATTTGCTTAATAAGAGAGACACTTGCATTAGGAATACTTAGGCAAAAAAGAAATATATGAAAAAAATAAATTGACACGAGTAAAAGTTATCAGCTAGGTAAAATATATCCTGGCAAAAAACCATAACACATAATTCAGGTAAGGTTGATTGGGATGGTGGCTCTCAACTGTAATCTTGGCACTTTGGGAGGCTGAGGTGGCAGGATCAGTTGAGGACAGAAATTAGAGACCAGCCTGGGCGATATAGCAAGACCTTATCTCCACAAAATAATTTTTTAAAAACTTAAGGTTTCCTGCTATATTAAAACAGTATAGCAAAATTTCAACTAACCAGAAGTTGTAGTTTATAAAAATTCATCTTCTTCCCCATCCAAACTAAAAAAAATTTCATTTTGAGGACAAGGAAGTCACAACTTGCATTTTTAGAAAACAGCCTGCTGTTGGTACACTTGAAACATATATCTTCCTATCACATCTACAATATTACACAAAATTAATCCTTAACTCAAAGTTATAACTTTCTGAAGTACTAAATTTTTAAAAACTAAATACACTATTACATTTAGTTATCAAAACATTTTAGACTAATATATTTCAGAAAGGCTTACCACAATGACTTAAAAGATTTAACAAATTACCAATTCAATTAAATATTTGAGCACTCTATCCCCCACATTCCCCCAAAAATTGGAAAAAAAAAAGGTGAATACCATGTAAAATTATGTCTAAATCCCTGAATTTTATAGCCCTACCAGAAAAAAACTTTTTCAGAGAATTGACTAAAAGAGGTATTTCACTACACAGAAAGAAAACTATGCATAAAGTACAGAACTGAAAAACAAAAACAATAACTCCCCCCAATGCTTTATGTTTTACTTTATCTTGAGTCCGCATGTTTCCATAAAACATAAAATACTATAATTTCAAATTTCAGAAGATCTAAAATAAATTTAAATATTTATATACTTAAATTTCCAGTTATCAGAATTGGAACTTTATTCTCTATGAATATTCTAATTACAATCTTTAAAATAAAAAAAGTTAGGACTATTTAATGTGGCAGATAAAAGTATAGTAATGTTAAAGGATACACTTAAACATAATAATTAAAAACCTTGTCTCTTGAGTCAAGTGGGTAACAGCCTATATGACCTTACGCAAGTTGCCTAACCTCTGAGCCTCTGTTACCTAATCCATAAATTGAGGATATTATTACTACCTACTGCATAGGGTACACTGTTAAGATATTTAAAAAATAAGATACACATAAACTGCTTATTTTGGTGCCTGGCACATATGTAGTTAACAAATAAGTTCTAAATAATAATTTACATAAAACTTTTCTATACACATGGATACACATACTGAGTTTTCAATTACGGAAACAAGATTTTCCATAAAAACAATTCTAGGTCAGTATTAATTGTGAATTCAATCTCTCTAAGTTCCTTTTCGAAACACAAATCTGATGTTATTACTAAAAATAAAGGACAAGAATGTTTCAGAAAACTATACAGTTTATTATTCAGGACACAAACAAATATATTTGATTAGAAGCAACAAGCCTAGACTCCATGCCATTTTAAAGTATGACTTTAAAACAAATCTTTCTGCCACTCTACCACAAACCCCCATACTGAGGCCTTTCCTCAAGATGTTACAGCATAAGATTACAAACCACAGCTTAACTTTACATGGTTAATGCTACGTATTTTTTGAAGAACTTACCACCATGCCAAAAAAAAAAAAAAAAAAACAAATATATAATTTAAAAATTCCTATATCTATTAATAAGAGATTAAGCAACAATCAAGACACAAGAAAACAGACTACTCAGTAGCTCACACCTGCAATCCCAGCACTTGGGAAGCCCAAGGCGGGACGATTGCTGGATCCCAGAAGTCTGAGACCACCCTGGGCAAGAGGGAGACCCCATCCCTATAAAAAATTTAAAAATTATGGTCCTGGCTACCTGGAAGACTAAGGTGGAAGGATTGCTTGAGCCAGGGAGGTTGAGCCTACAGTGAACCCTGTACATACCACGGCAAACTCCAGCCTGGGCAAGAGTGAGACTCTGACTCAAGAAAGAAAAAAAAAAAGAGAGAGAGAGAGAAGAAGAAAACAACAACAAAATAATCAAGATACAAAAGGTATTGGAAGTAAGAACATTTACTGTCGAACTGTTGTGTGCAAAACACCTGTGTTTTGAAATTATCTAAACTATCACTCAACAGAGAGGAAAGGAGCTTCTGAAAAATTAAGTAACTTGATCAAGATTTCACAACTACTAACTGACAGGACCCACAGAGAAATTCATACCTGATTCCAAAAAACTAGAAAATCTTATCTAAAAACAATGTGCCCTCCCAAAAATAATGTTTAAAATAATGCTCCACTTTTTCAAAACCTCAGCTGCTTAAAACCTCAGGAAGCAGTTGCTATCAAGGTAAAAATCTGATCAGTTCAATCCATTTTATATTTTTGAGACAGCATCTCACTATATTGACCAGGCTGGACTTGAACTCCTGGTCTTAAGAGGTTCCTCCTGCCTCAGCCTCCTAAGTACCTGGAATTACAAGCATGCACTACTACTGTGCCTAGATTCAGTTTTATTTTTTAATTCCAAGTCTAACTCAGGAATAAAACACACTCTTTTGCCAAAATATGGAAGAACAACATAACTTATTTTCTAGCACAATAATTGAAAAAAAATGCCAAAATATGAAGAACAAAATGATTTTCCAGTATAATGAATCAATTGAAAAAATATGAACAAAATCTCGGGGGTCAGAGTGAGAATGCTATTTGTGAGAGCACAGAAACCAGCCCCATCTGAATAATGTCAAGGATGAGGAGAAAAATACAAAATGTGGTCAATTTCCACTACAAAGAGGAATTTAACTTTGACTTAGCAACAAGGAAACACCACACATTTTGCAAAATTGAAGGAATAAAGGGAAAAAGATTGTTCCCTGAGTTTTCAACAATTTGAAATTAATACCTAGAGGAAGAACAGACATTACCTGAAATTACGGAATGTAAAAGTAATATACACCTGTCATTATTTTATGTTCCAATTTTTTAAATAATGAAAATGTTACAGTATGACAACTGTCCAGTGTTACAGCTCTTTTAGAACTCCTCTAGCAGGCTTTCTGGTTTTTGCTGGAAAGCCCCTTTAAAAAAACATAAAAGAAAAAGAAAAGTAAATTGTCCATCAGTATTGGAAAGCCTATCAAGAGCAAAATAAGACTCAAATTAATCAGTAGTTAGTTTTCCAATTATTTTTTTCCTCCTGTGTTATCACGTATATTTTGGCCAACTGACCTGCTTTAAGTTAGCACTTTCCTTCTATCTTGGGTAGGTAAAAAGAAAGAAAGCTGCTTCTGGATTCCCCAGCAAAAAAGAAAAGAAAGCAATCTACTTCTAACAACTTGGATTAAGAGGCTTGATAGCAAAGTATACTGAAATTACTGGAAATGCTTTCAAATTAATGTAATTTTATCAGTAACTACCTCTTAATTGGAGCCAATAATAAAAATACAGAAATCACAGTTGTCCTTTAGACAAGTTTGAGAAAGTCATGAACTTGAAAAACTTCAACCCATTATACACTTCAAAATTCTTTATCAAAATTTTTAGTGATTCAAAAAAAAAAAAAAGAAAAATAATTTAGTGATTCAAGTGAGTTATTAATTACTAGTCAATTTACAAGAAGATATATGTCACTGTTGCCTTTAAACGGTTTTCAGCTTCCAATATACAGGATCATCTCAGTTTATGAAGCAAAGGTGTTACTACAATTTTTTTAAGTATATATATATATAGTCACACCTTTGTGGTTAAAAAGAAATTGTTAATTAAAGGACTACTGTGGAACACATACTTCTGAAATACAAATAATTATTTTGTCTTAGCATTAAGTAGATATCAAACTACATCAGGCAGTAAAACAGAATAGTCAGGAATGTCTCCTAAAGGGTAATCTTGAGTTTAATTTAAAATGTGGTGTTGGGGGAATGAACATTTATTAAGTGTTCACTATGTTCTAAGCCCCAGAAACAGAACTAGTAACAATAGCTACCTTTATTCAGCTCTTACCCCTGTTACAAAGCACTGTACTAATACTTCCTATGAATTAACTCATTTAATTCTCCTATTAACCTACGAGGTTAATAAAAGCATATTCCAAAAACATGAGAGAACTGGAATATCTATTTAAGATTACAAGAGTTAGAATCAATAAGACTAGCATGGCTTGGAAAGCAAAAAAAATACAGCTTGAAGCATTAACAGAAGCTGAAAGCAAATAAGTACCATGGATCTGGTTTTGCTAGTAGAGAGCCAATGTGCAGCCTTCCAGAAATGTAGTTATAACCCAGACAACTAAATTAAATCACTACAGTTAATAATTAGCAGGAAAAGAAATTAGAGATATTTAAAAACTTACATTTCACTTATTTTGGTAGTTAATATTGGAACTACTTCAGGGATTTTTTTTCTGTTTAAGTAAGTTTGGGTCAGGGTCCAGATGTATGAAATTTGTAAAAACCTTCCAAGATTATCATATTATGTATCCCTGGCTAAGAACAACTAATCTCCTCACTTTACAAGTAAACTACAGCCCAGAAAGGTTAAATAACTTGTTCAAACTAAAAAAAGTATCAGAGCTTTATCTAGAATCTAGTTCTCTCAACTCACAGAATATTCTGCAAGTATGAAAAATGTTTAGAAAGTAAATGAAGTTCAGAGGTTATATGCCTGCAAGAAGAGCATTACTATTTTATACTCTTAGACACAGTCATGCATTGCTTAATGTCATCAGACAATTTCATTGTTGTGTGAACAACAGAGTGTACTTACATAAATCTAGATGGTATAGCCTACTATACACATAGGGTACATGGTATATAGCCTATTGCTCTCACTTTACAAATCTGTACAATGAGAATACTGTAGGCAACTGTAACATAATGGTATGTATTTCTGTATCTAAATGTATCTAAACACAGAAAAAATACAGTAAGAATACAGTATTATCTTACAGGACTAATGTATATATATAGTCCATCATTTAGGTGTTACGTGAAATATCATTATGCAGCATGACTGTATTTTGTTATCTTTATACAGAAGCTCCTCAATTGAACGATGGGGTTACATTCCAATAAACCTATCTTTAATTAAAAATATAATAAATCAGCCAAGTGTGGTAGCTCATGCCTGTAATCCCAGTACTTTGGGAGGCTGAAGTGGGTGGATAGCTTGACCTCAGGAGTTAGAGACCAGCCTGGGCAACATGGTGAAATCCCAACTCTACCAAAAAAAAATACAAAGATTAGCCAGGCATGGTGGCACATGCCTGTAGTCCCAGCTACTTAGAAGGCTGAGGTGGGAGGATAGCCTGAGCCAGGAAGCAGAGGTTGCAGTGAGCCGAGATCGTGCCACTGTACTCTAGCTTGTATGACAGAACTAGAATTTGTCTCTAAAAAATGAAGAAAATGCACTTAACACACCTAACCTACCAAACATCATATTTTAGCCCAGCCTATCTTAAACACTTCCATTAGACTACAGTTGAGTAAATCATCTGGTAATACAGTACACTGCAGAGTATCAGATCACAAGAAAGTATCATATCACTTACTACTGCATGCCAGCTTTTGTGCCAACATGAAGTCAACAAACTGTTAAGTCAAACCATCATACATTGGGGACCGTCTGTATATTCTACTGAATAAAAACTCCGGAATCTGAAACAGGAACTATGTACTCTCTGTCAATGACTGCCTGACGTTTCTATTCATACTTCAAAACCAAGTACAGATGTCACTCTCCTCCTCTTTACCATCTCTCCCAGATTGTAATCTTTAATTCCCTTCTCAAGACTCCCACAATCCTACTTACACAATGCATTTTAGTTAAGTATCTATACATCTCTCTCCCCACTAAGATACTAATTTCTTGGCACTAGAGACTTCATCTTAATTTACCTCCTAATCCCAGGGCACATTCAATAAACGAAGAGTAAATGAATAAATTAAAAGGGAAAACTTCAATATTTGAGACTAACTGAAAGAATAGCTCATATGATGGCTTATAAAACAGTTTTAAAGATGCAGTTTTATTACTATCACATATCTAAAATAATCAATTATGCAATAACAAAGTATTTTCCACCATAGGTTCTTCTACTTAAAAAAAGAGAGAAACTGGCACATATAGAATCCTATTTACAAACTAACAATTCAATAGCTTATAAAGTTATAAAGATGGGCAGACAGTGAATATTTGAAATCACTCATTTATGTTATATTTGAGTTTTTGACAATAAACACATATTCCTTTGGTAATCATTAAAAATTTTTAAAGTTACTTAACAATTCCATAAAGGAAACAAAAGATGGATTATCATTGCCTCTTAAAAATTAAAAATAATTATGTCTCCTAAGCACCTTTGGAACATGCTTCTGCGTCTGATTGACCAAAAATGAAAATAATGCCCCAAATGGAAACAAATACTGAAAGAGAAGACTAAAACCAGTTCCCCCGCCTTTTCACTGCTCCCTTCATAAACATCTTTTCTTCCCCCACTAAATAAGCAGATACTAGCTAAAACTTTCAATTTTACAATGCTATTCCTGTTAACCTGTTAAATTTTTCCTTAGAAAATAAATTAATCCAAAATCATGAGAAAAGGACAGTAGGGAAAAAAAGAAAAATATTCCTCTAATTTTCTTAAAAAAGTAAAACTGCATTTAAACCATCACAATACTCCATTTTTAAAAAGTTTGTAATAGTTGTATAGGTTTGTCTCCTTTTCTGCCCTTTATAATTCAGGCAATAATTTAACAGATGGAGAAAAACACAAGTATTAACTGAGACCTTTTCAATACAGAGATCAATCTCATGTTGGTAATGGTGTAGGAAAAGAAAGAAGGGAAAAAAAAGAAAGAGTAAACCCCAAAATTTAACTCAGCAAAATGTTTTCTTTGGGCATTTGGTATTTGGCAGCTTTGTTAAGCAGCTAGACAATTTCAGAAAAACAAGTGTTTCCCAAAAAAGATGCTCAGATTCCTAAATACTATTTTCAAATATCCTCTATCTTCAGAAGCAATTCTGTGAAGTAGGTAGGGCAGGCATTATGCTCCCTATAGAAAACTAAACTCAGTTCAGTTACTGTATAAAATGGGCAATAATTTCTACTCTACTCCTTCACCATAAATTCATAAAGATAGAGCTAGAGGCCGGGCGCGGTGGCTCACGCCTGTAATCCCAGCACTTTGGGAAGCTGAGGCGAGCGGATCACGAGGTCAAGAGATGGAGACCATCCTGGCCAAGATGGTGAAACCCCGTTTCTACTGAAAGTACAAAAAATTAGCGGAGCGTGGTGGTGCGTGCCTGTAGTCCCAGCTACTCGGAAGGCTGAGGCAGAAGAATTGCTTGAAACTGGAAAACGGAAGCTGCAGTGAGCCGGGATCGCCCCACTGCACTCCATCCAGCCTGGCGACAGAGCAAGACTCTGTCTCAAAAAAAAAAAGAAAAAGAAAAAAAAAAGATAGAGCTAGAATAGACTTTAGTGTTCCTTTTACAGTTAATTTTCCCCATTTTACAGATGAAGAAAAGTAAAGCTCAAAACAGTTCAAATTACCTAACCAATGTTAGAGAACTCTCAGTGACTGAATATTGGAATGCAAGTCTCTTGACTTCCGGCCCAGTGCTCTTAATCCCACCACAAAACCTGCCATGCTAGAACCTTTAAAAATGTTACAAATCTCCACATAAGTGAGTGACATTATCAGATCTGGAAAAGGGAAGCCATATATTTAAAATAAAATTTTAAAAAACGGAATTAAGCAACAAGTAAATTTAAATGTAAAACTACCAATCACCTTCACATCTTTTCCCTAAAATCCACTTTTATGTGTTTTTACATCCTCCATCAAACTATAAGTTCCCTAAAATTCCCATAAATTGTAAATATTAAGATATCAAAATTTTTTGACTGAATGAAATTAAAAAAAATTCTTCAGTAATTATGCTCCAACTCCCCTAATAAGGGTCAAAGCATATTACTGACAATAGTAAGTTATTTTACAGAACTATTTTTCATTGTATACATTCACTAAAATATCATTTCCACTGTATACTTCCAACTGAAACAGAGTAATTAGATCTCGTAGATAATCTAATGCACTTGCATTAATGAAAATGTGATAACTGATTGGCAGACATGTGCTATAAGGTGGAATTTTTTTTTTTAGGACTAGAAGAGGTTGCGATTGAAAAGATTATGTGATTTATAATGCAGTAAGAATGTAGACAGCATGAACCTAATAAACACATGGTGAACAGATCTTACTCAATTCTTTGGCAAGATATCTGAACAAATGTTTCAGTCCCTAGCCAGCTGGGAAGATATGCCAGACTCACCGACAATTCTATAGGGTGAAAGATCCAAAATCTTATCTGATCCATTTACATGCAAAATTACACAAAGGGAGCAAACCCAAGACTATTATTATTAAAACCAGAGCACACAGGTTTTGAGACAGAGGAGGTAAATCATTCATTCACTTCAACATGGCCTAACTAAAGATGTCTAGTAGCAAATAAGGCCCTAAATACTCTAGCATTTCAAAAATTACCCTGTCGTTGCCCAGAGAAAACTCACACTCAAGCAAGGTAGGCAATGCATTTCTTAAGAAGCTACAAATATAAGGCAAGCGCTAAAATATAACATTTCAATAAATCAAAATATTTGACATGGATATAATAATGATCACATTCAACTCAGTTTAACTTTCACTAGTTCAATAATACAAGAGCCTGAAGCTTCTCAAAACAGGAAGTGATAAAAACAGTGCTTTTGAGAAAAGGCAATGAACTAGAATTATAAGAGTTCAAATGCCCAGAATTTCATTTAATCTTATTTATGAAGGTGGAATATTAAACTCGATTGCATTTATCCTATAAAAATGTTTAATGAATGCTTAAAAAAGGTATTTTGTCCAATTACCCAAATCACTTTTGATGTTACTCTCACTTCCTCTTTTAGAAACCATCATAACCATTTCCTTTAAACCACAATACCACAGGTCTAGTAACTTTTATAACGTTTGACTTGCTCGTTTTTTTGGACAAAATTCATATAGGAATCAATTTCGAAGTTTTTTAAGCAGCATAATCTCCCCAAATAACTCAGATCAATGTAACCTCTAAGTAATACTACCTAAAACGGAATTATTCCCAACCTATATAAATTTATAACCAAGGCTCTTTGGTAAATGCAGAGGGGCTGCTTTGTCATGACACTGAGCTCCTGCCACACAAAAAGTAACAAACTGAATAAGCACGTTGCAGTTACCCTCCAGATTGCACTTTAGAGTACGCAATCCTTTCAATCAGGTGAGCAACCAGATTTTTGTCCTTATCCAAAATTTATCATCATTAAACCAGGACACTCTTTAGAATTACAATGTCTACAACAAATAGTAAATCAATTTTACACTCAAACTCTTGGATATGAATTTCAAAAAAAAAATATTTCTTCAGAAGCCCTCTCAACCTACAATCTATTGCTATGATTAAACCAAAAGGTAACATTCATGATACATTAAAAAGCCACAAATATAGGTATGAAGATATGACATCAAAGACACATTATAAACTCAAAGGATCTAGAATGTCCAAAAATCTCTTTTTCTCTTTATCAGTTTGTTTAAAACTCACCAACCTTGCCTTAAGAGGAAAGACAATTTGTTGTTTTGCCCCAGGATAATGAATGTAATATTTGTTCTATCTTTACATGGACTTTTCTAAACTTCCAGTGTAGTCTTCCACTCCTTACTGTACTGAGGACATGTAAAAGCCTTTCAATGAGCCTATTAGCTACAGCTGCTCAAATTATCAGACTATGCTATAAATCAGCAGTAATTGCAACATTTTTGCGTTTTGCGGTTTTTATTTTGTATAGACACCGATCTTTAAGAAATGGTATTGGAAAATCTAATATGAGGAGGAGTACAGGGGAAAGGGTAGAAGGTTGTTTTTCCAGTTCTAGTGACTCACAGCCTAGAAGTATTTCAGAAAATTGGTTCCACCCTCACTTCCCCCTCCTCTCCACCTTCAAGATGAAATAATATCAAATCGTCAACACACTCTCAATGGCTATTTAGCAATCTAAAGTGGCAAAGTGGAGGGGATACGGGATTCAATCAAGCAGCCCTTCCCTACCCACATTCCCATACCAAAAAATTGGGATGTGGGGTGTAATCCCTGTTCACTGCTGCCATCTCCGCCAGAATATGGAACACTCAAGTTTTCCTACCCACCTAGAATTTCGCCCACCCACCACCCTCCCTTTCCTATGGGTCCCGTCCTGGGGGCGGGGGTGCCGAGAAGGGGGCAACTCCTAGCTCCCAGCGGCGCCCCCACCCAGTGCTGGGCCCAGCCCCGGATCCCGCCGCTAGGAGCCGGGAAATGGCTTCTCCGCCTTCGGCCGGCCGGCGAACCACCGGGAGAGGCGCCCGGGACTCCCTATTAGGCCGCGGCGTATCCAGGCGACCCCGGGTCGGGCCTGGAGCAGCGACACCGAGATTTCTGCACCCAGCGCCGCCCGCGCCCCCCCACCCCACGGCCTCCCTTGCCCTCCATCCCTCCCGGGCCCGCTCGCCCCCGCCGCGGCCTCCCCGGCCCGTGCGCACCTTCTTGATGTTGTAGAGGCGGGTGAGCATGCCGACGCCCCGGTCGTTGAGGATGGTGAGCTTCTCCGCCAGCTTCTGCTGACTGGGCTGCAGCACCGAGCGCGACATGGTGGTGCCGCCGCCGCCGCCGCCGCCGGCCGCCTAGCGCCCAGTCACCGGCCCGCGGCCTCCGCAGCAGCCTCTCTCGGGCCTCCTCCCCTCCCGCCAGCGACCTCCGTCTTAGGAGAGCGCGCCCATGGCCCTCGCGCCCCAATCCCGCGCCGGAGACAGAGCGAGCCGCGACGGACGCCTCGGAGCCCCTTCCCCCGCAGCAGCTCGCGCCCCGGCAGCCTCCTGCCTTCCGCCCGCCGCCCTTCCGCCCCTACCCCCGGCGCTCTCCGCCCCAGCCCCCAGTGAGCCGCCTTCCCCGGCTCCTCCACTAGGTGTGGCGGCGGCGGCAGTGGCGTCTCCGGCGGCTGAGAACGAGGCGGCTTCCCGCAGCCCCGGACGGGCGCTCGGTCACCTGATCGGCGGCGCCGGCGCCCCCGCGAGGCCGGATGGGGAACTGCGGCCTGCGAGCCCTGCGGCTGTGGCTCTGCCTAGGCGGGACAGCCCTCTAAGCCTGACGCCGGGATGGGAGTCCCAAGCGGGGACCTAGTGGGGTGGCGTTCTGTGCTCTTTCCACCTCGCCCCACACCCCTCTCCTTCAAGTTCCCAAAAGTTGCCTTTTCGCACCACCCTCCGAAAGAAACCGGCAGAAACTCTGCTGGGAGGCGGGATATTTTCCAGGCGAGTTTCGCTTAAGAGTGGGCTGGTAGCTCCAGGCGCTTTTTCCTCCCACTGCTTGACAGGCGCTTCCCGCAGAACACAGCAGATGTTGTGCTCCGCGAGGCGGGCATCGCCTCTGCCAGCCTCCCCAGCCCATCCTCAGTCTCCCCGCCTGGAGCCAGTTTGTGAGAGAGGAGGTCGGAAGTGAGGGTAACTCATGTCCCTGAGATAATCACAATCTGGACTTCGTCGGCGAGGAGGGGCCCCCATCCGCTGGAGATGCTAATAGGTCCTAGCCTCTAGAAGGCAAAAAATAAATGTTTGTTCAATGCATGAAGGAACTGGTCCCATTTTTTTCCAGCATCCAACCTAAATCCCACTTCCTCTTGAAAACATTCTTCTTTGCCACCTCACTTTTTTTTCCTGATCAATTTCTTCTTAGTGACATTCCAAGGTTACTCCCTTGTCAAATGTATTAGACACTATTCCAAAAGTGAACTAATCGAGGACTTATGTAATTGGGGTGAGAAACCAGCCAAGATGACTCAGGCCTCGTATTTTTGGCTTTGCCTTCTCTCGATATCTTTTGTATGATATTCATTAATTTTAAGTCAGTGACAAAATGTCCTGCCACATTCAATAAGACATTCTAAGAGTAATAAGGCATCATTGGATTGATGAAAACACTTTTGAAAAGGAAATTGTAATGAATAGCGTTAAAATGTTTGTAAAGCTACTCTATCTACTATTTGTAAGGAAGTCTTCATTTTAATATTCCAACAAGAAAGAGGGAGTGGACTGAATGAATTTAATTTAAGGGCCATTAAAAAGAGTCCTGTTCCCACCAAAAAAGTCATAATCATACCTGCCAGTGTGCCTGAAATTCTATATACAAAGCTGCAGTACCTTGAATGAATGCTTTGCACCTAAAGAGTCTTAAAAATACAAACACTTCAGAGAGATCACCTGTCGAGCTATTATTAGTCATTAACTGGTCAAGGAATTTAATTTATCTGGTTACTTCTCAGCCTGATAGTTAACATTTTAATTTAGAGGAGGCAAAGTTTTGGGGCCTGGAATAGTAAGAGCAGACCTGAGAAGGTGAGGCTGCAAGGAGGGGTTTGGAGTAGCCAGATGAGAAAATTTAAAGATGCTGAACATTGGAGGAAATGTGTGCTCTTTCAGGGAAACTATAGTAACTAATTCTAGATGCAGAATTACAGAGTTCTACCAATAAAATATTACCTCATTTTCTAGTTTTTAAAAACCGCTGTATAGGGAGAACAAGAAAATGGTACTCTATTATAAATTTGAGGACAACTCTTACTCCTCAAGAAAAACTATCATGTTGCCATATGAACTTGAATACTTGTAGTTACTTATAACTCAGAGAGTACCTAACAGAACACTGTAGATAGTGGTCTCATTATTCAATATTTATTGTCACTAATTTATAGACATACTATCCCTAGACTATAATGAAACATATCTATTTGAGTAAAAGAGATAAGGTGCAGATGAATTACAATTTTTGTCTTTCTCTACACTTTGCATTAAAAAGAATTTGTGATTAAGATCATATGTGTATGTGCATTTTTAAAAACTTTTTAACTTTTTTGTCTCCATATGTTGTCCAGGCTGGTCTTCAACTCCTAGGCTCAAGCTCCATCACACTTATAACCCCTACACTTTGGAAGGCCAAGGCAAGAGGATCGTTTGAGGCCTGAAGTCCAAGACCAGCCTTGGCAACAAAGGGAGACCCCCCCATATCTATAAAAATTTTAAAATTAGCCGAATGTAGTGGCCTAGCTGTGGTCCCAGCTACTCGGGAGGCTGAGATGGAGGAATCACTTGAGCCCAGAAGGTAGAGCCCTGCAGTGACCTGTAAACACAACACTATATTCCAGTCTTAGTGATAGAGCAAGACCCAAGAAAGAAAGAAAGAGAGAGAGAGAGAAAGAGAGAAAGAAAGGGAGAAGAAGGAGGAGGAGGAGGAAGAAGGAAGGAAGGAAAGAAGGAAGGAAGGAAGGAGAAAAGAAGAAATAGGGCCAGGCACAGTGGCTCAGGCTTGTAATCCCAGCACTTTGGGAGGCTGAGGTGGGTGGATCACCCAAGGTTAGGAGCTTGAGACCAGCCTGGCCAACACGGTGTAATCTGTCCCTACTAAAAATATAGAAATTAGACATGGTGGCACACGCCTGTAATCCCAGCTACTCGGGAGGCTGAGGCAGGAGAATCACTTGAACCCAGAAGGCAGAGCTTGCAGTGAGCCGTGATCACACCACTGCACTCCAGCCTGGGTGGCAGAGCAAGACTCTGTCTCAAAAAAAGAAAAGAAAAAAGAAATAGAATAAAGACTACATCATCCAGCCTCCCTTGCAGCTTATGTTCTGGCCAGTAAGATACAAGCTGTTAGAAACCTTCCTAAATAGACGGCTGCTGCTCCCCATTTGCCAAATTCATCCTCACTTCCTTCATTCTGCCACACCTAACAAGGATGCAATGACCACTATCTTGGACCAGGAAGATAACAGCCACTCAGTAAGGAGGACAAAACACAAAAATGGAAGGTGTATGTGGACTTCTCAGAACACAGCAGCCATGTCAAACTTGGCCTCTCTAGACCTGGTTTTGTATGAAAGAGAAATAAACCTTTAGCTTCTTTTATTTGGAGTTTTTTATTACTTACAGCCAAATATAATCCTCAATAATAAGTTTCTGTGGCCAACATTATAGCATCTCTAATAGGAATAAAATGGGACGATAACTAGATTTAATAGTTATTGTTTTTGCACTGTATCAGATGTTGTTACCATTTCCATTATATTTTCTCATTTACTTCTCTCAAAAACCTTTAGAGATATTATTATCTTTAATTTTACAGATGAGAAAACCGAAATGCAGGTAGTTATTTTTTTAATTGCCGAAGATCACACTCATAGAAACTGGTAAAGCTGGTATTGGATCCCTTATCAGTCTGACTCCAAAGTTCGTGCATGCTCGTAACTACTGTGATGGAACAGTTGGCTGATACTACATTTTCATGCATGCAGTGAACATGATTCTGTAGTTTCCTCTGGAGTTGTATAACCTTGCCCAAACCTTTATAAATAGTTCCTTCACTTAACTTCCTTCAATTCACAGTTAGAGACTGCTATATTTTTACCTGACCAATACACCAGCTCTTTTAGGTGGCTTTCTTTAACTTTGCTTTCTCCAGAAACTAGCATGAGAATTATTTCTGTAATGCCTTTAGCTAATCATGAAGAATGTTTATGCTTTCTTTTTGTAAAGTCACTTAGCTGACCCAACCCACTGTTGCTTCTCTATATAAGGCAAGAAAGTGAGAAAAATTGATTAAGGGCATCTCTATGGGTTCTTAGGATAAAACCCTTTGATTAGGAGGTCTGCTGTCAAAGGTAGTGTTCCACTTGATCTTAAAGACAAATGTTTTTTCCTCCCATTAAACTTCTAACCAGATGTTACTACTTAAGTATGACTAGAATTATATGAACAAATTTCTCTTTGAAACAGCCTGAGAATTGAGAAGTAGACATAGTAATTTTGTCTGTCCTTTAACCCTTCCTTTGGGAATCTGCTACCTTCTGAGAAAACTGAATGCAGAAAGAGAAAGGGCTCAAGCTATGGGAAGAGTCAGACATAAGTGAATAATAAATTAATAGATCCTTTCAAGGAATTGGCATTCTAAAAAATTGCTTAAAATACTGCATTTGGTGAGACCATAATGCAAACAGAGGAACTAACTCTGGGTGAGCAACAATGGAAAAGGACAACAGGTTTCTCTGTAGTTTAACAGTAATGCAAGTCCTGTTTTCCTGCCTGGCAAAGATCACAACGTATAAAATTTATTCCCCAAAAAATTATTAAGAAAGAGAATGAGGAAAAGACAGAGTATGTTAGTATCTGTAGTAAATGAAGGAAGGAGTTAAGATTTAGCCAGAGATTGCAACTCAGTATAGCAGAAGAGTAACTGAGACCGGCCTAAAGAAACATGAGGTATCACCAGTAGTCTGTAGAAGAGATGCAGAAATACAGCTGATCTGAAAAGTTAAAAAAAGAATAATAAATAAAAAATTACACCCTTGATCTTGACCACTCACGTCCGATTAGATTCATCTTATAGCCTGCCTAATCTTTGGTAATATAACTCACACATGTTTATTTGCACCTGCTCTACAAAACTATAGATTTGCCAGGCGTGGTGGCTCACATCTGTAATCCCAGCACTTTGGGAGGCCGAGGTGGGTGGATCACCTGAGGTCAGGAGTTCAAGACCAGCCTGATCAATATGGAGAAACCCCATCTTTTAAAATAAATAAATGAATTAATTAATTTTTAAAAAAACCTATAGATTTAGCTTTCCTTTTTTGTTGTTTTTTCTTTTTGTTTTAGAACTGTATTAGACTAGACTTATGCATGAATAGTATATGATGGAATATATATCAATGAATACAAATATTGGTTGATCTTTTCAGGTTCATAATTTTTGAACATTAAGATGCTACATGGAAAATAGGCAATATCAATGGTAGAACAAAATGAGTTAGAATACGGGGTAAGCCTTTCGATGATACCAACTTTCAGCCGAACAAAAATAATCTATTTACATTTTTACATTTGGTCTACTCTAAAGGTGAATATTCTTTCAAAAATTTGAAAGGATATTGAATCTATTGAACTGGACCTCCATGGAGAGGCCTAGCATACAAATTTGAAGTTACCAGAATTTGGATATTATTTGTAGCCAGGAGAATAAATTGAGATACTCTTTGAAGAGTATTTTTTTAAAAAGAAAAAAAGTGTGCAATCCAAAGCCCTGAGAAACTTCAACTTTTACACATAAAATAGAGGAGGTGGAGTCAGCAAATGAGACTGAACAGAAGTAACCCATGAAGAGAATCACCTGACCCCAGGAGGGAGATATTTCAGTGAGCCAAAAATCTCACCACTGCACTCCAGCCTGGACAATAGAGACAGACCCTAAGAAAAAAAAAGAAAAGAAGGAAGGAAGGAAGGGGAAAAAAAAAAAGTGACCCGTAAGGTAGAAGCAAATGGCATCTCAGGAGCCAGAAGAAAGTATTTCAAGAAGATGTGGTCAACCAGTTTGACTACTGCTGAGAAATGGAATAAGAAGAAAACTAAACAGAAAAGTACACATTGAATTTGGCAACCTGTAAGTTTTTGGCACTTTGAGAAGAATAATTTCAGCAGAATGGTAGATATTAAGTTTAGAATGGGAGAAAGTGATGTGAAAATAGCATGTGTAAATAAGCCTTTTGAGACTTTTGATTGTGATGGGCAGTAACTAGAGGGTTAAGGGAGGGTTTTTGTTTAATTTCAATGGAAGTTGCCAGATTTTCCAGTAGAGAGGGAGAGGTTTATGATTCAATAGAGAAAGAAGGAATAAGCAAAGGAGCAGAGGCCTTGATAGAACAAGGAAGAGAGATGGATGGGAAGCAGATGATGTATGTCCAGACTGATTTTTGATTGGTTGAGGGGGTGCAGGGAGGAGACAAGATATATTAGCTAACATTTATTGATCACTTTCAATGTGTCATGTCCTGTCCAAGTGTCTTACATGTATTAATATGTTTCATCTTCATAACAAACTCTTCAAGTAGGTACCCATAATCATTCTTGTTAAACAAATGAGTGTCTAAGGTCACAACTAGTAAGGGAAAGAGCTCACACTCTTAACCACTGGAGTGCGCTGATATAGGTCAGTAGAATTGGTTTTGAGAAGATAAGAATTTCCCATTTTCTCCTATCTTCTATTTCTCCAATAAAATAGAAATATTTTATAATCCTAAAAGTGAGGTCATACGTCAGAAAATGTTAACTGTTCATTTGTGCTTGGTGTCATGTATTTAAATAGTTAGCAGAAAAAAAGCCTAGAGTCTGGGGTCAGATTAACAGAGTGGAAAACCTGGCTTTGCTACTTACAGTAGTATGAACTTGAACACATGACTAAAGCTCTCTAATCCCTGGGTTTTCACCATAAATGGGGATAATTATGCCTACCTCACTAGATTGTTGTGAGGAATATATAAGATCATTTTTAGCGTTGTATCCTGGTCATTTATACTAGCTATAAATGTTGCTTTTTATTACTACTCCAAAATTTATTGTTATTATTATTATTGCTCTGCTCTGCCCAGTTTTGTGATTTTCTATGTTGGTACATGGCTTCAGGCCCAAAGAAAATAGAGGGTTATGGATTTTTTTGTTTTTTTAGATGAGCGTAATGGAGGGAGAGAATGGCAAAAGAAACGAGAGTAGTGACTAGAGAATAATAGTGTACTTTAAATAGCAAACATATTGTGTTTTAGCATTCAACGGAAAAAGAATAAAAAATCTACTTAATTGTATTAAATTACTGTGCTTGACAGACTTCTATTTCAAAGTAATAACTTCCAAAAATGACATTTTCACTATTTCACGTTTAGTACACACCATAAACATTATACTTCTAAGCCTTGATTAGGTACAAATGTTAAGGACATTAATCTTTTCCTTATTATAAAAGTATATGTTATGTTAAAGTATTATAAACTCATTATAAGATGATTTTACCCAGTAAGACATTGCTGAAATCTAAATGTTTACAATAAGTCAGGTGTTCACCGGTGCTTAAATTCTACTTTCTATTCCCACTTAAATTAAAATTTAGGCCAAGTGCAGTAGTTCACACCTGCAATCCCAACTCTTTGTGAGGCAGAGGCAGAAGGAGCACATGAGGCCAGGGTTTCGAGACCAGCCTGGGCAACATAACAAGATCCCCTTGCTACAAAAGAATAATAATAATAATCTTAAAAATTAAAATTCAGGCCAAGTGCAGTGGCTCACATCTGTAATGCCAGCACTTTGAGAGGCTGAATCGGGCAGATTGCCTGAGCTCAGGAGTTCGAGACCAGCCTGGGCAATATGGCGAAGCCCTGTCTCTATAGAAAATACAAAAAAAAAAAAAAAAAAAAATAGCTGGGCATGGTGGCATGTGCTTGTGGTCCTAGCTACTTGAGAGGCTGAGGTGGGAGAATAGCTTGAGCCCAAGAGGTGGAGGTTGCAGTGAGCTGCGATTGCACCACTACACTTTGCCTCAGTGACAAAGTGAGACCTTGTCTCCAAAAAAAAAAAAAAAATCCATTGTTACTTAACTACAGTCATACAAACTAAGCTGCTACTGTAAAATCTTGTTTTTCTGCTATAAAACTATGAACATAGCTGCCCCACCTAGACTGTTTGCATATTAAAGTTTCACCACTTCATTGATTATTTTTAATTGCTTCAACTCATAACTCTTCACACAAACCTTTAGAATCAGAATTTATTTACATTTTCTACAACTACCTTTTACATTTTTTATATTCCTAATGGTCTTCATTTGTGCTGTATTTGAAATTAAAGGATGAACAGTTTACTTTTAGTTTGTGAAGAGAGGAAACCCACATTTCCTATCTAGTGTCCAATTTATTTATTTCGTATCATTGATTCTACATGTAAAATATTAGGAACACATTAAAGCAGACTTTAGCATTACATATGAATGTATAAATACTTTCTTAAGTCACATTTTACTTATAGAATTGTTTGACTTGAGCAGTAAACATTTGTAAGCTGATTTAAATAAAAATAGTTATGTTATCCAATATAGTAGCCAAAAGTGCTAGTAGTTCTGTTATCTACCATATTAGCTAAAAATGCACTTGCTACATTACAAACTATGGAACTTCCAAACATCAGAAGAGAACTTTGGCTGTGCAGTCCTGGAAATAACAGAATTAGCGTAGCCCACCCTGCTGTTTCAAAAGACAGTGAAAGACTTAAAGCCCATGAATTGAATCAGAAGAAATAAATGAAGTGAGCCTCTCATCTTTATTCATTTTCCCCATGGAGTCAAAGCAGAAATAAAAACAAGACTGAAATTATTTTTTCTTTATGCTGGTATTGGCCAAATTAATTATTGGTTACAAGGTTTCTAATTAGCTTTTTTTTTTTTTAGATGAAGTCTTTGCTCTGTTGCCAGGCTGAAGTGCACTGGCATGATCTCAGCTCACTGTAACCTCCACCTCCTGGGTTCAAGCGATTTTCCTGCCTCAGCCTCCCAAGTAGCTGGGACTACAGGCATGCGCCACCATGTTCAGCTATTGTTTTGTATTTTTAGTAGAGACAGGATTTCACCATGTTCTCCAGGATGGTCTTGATCTCTTGACCTCGTGATATGCCCACCTCAGCCTCCCAAAGTGCTGGGATTACAGGCGTGAGCCACCAAGCCCAGTTCCCAATTAGCTTTGAGTAATGGTTCTCCTTGTATAAATCTACTGAAGCTATGCATCCTATCCATAAAATATATACAAATATTTTAGTACAATTTTAAATAGTTTATGGTTTCATTAAGACTATATAAAACTCCAGAGACCCTAGATTTGGAACTACTCTGCATTGTAATGAGTCTTTCAAAAATGGCATAATAAGAGCAATTGTATACCCCAGTAATCGTGTGCTAAGCATCCAGATTTAACCTGACATAAATGTTAAAAAGAAAACTTTTTATGTAGGGCTCAGTGGCTCATGCCTGTAATCCCAGCACTTTGGGAGGCCAAGGAAGGTGATCATCTGAGGTCAGGAGTTTGAGACCAGCCTGGCCAACATGGTGAAACGCTGTCTCTACTAAAAATACAAAAATTAGCTGGGTGTGGTAGCCAGCGCCAGTAATGCCAGCTACTCAGGAGGCTAAGACGTGAGAATTACTTGAACCCAGGAGGTGGAGATTGCAGGGAACTGAGATCACGCCACTGCACTCCAGCCAGGGCAACAGAGAGAGACTCCATCTCAAAAAAGGAAACAAAAAAAAACCCCACAACTTTTTAGAACATCATCTGGAGCTGTGAAAGAGCCTCTTTGCTGATGAGTTCAATGCATCACCCTATGGCAATTCTTCCACGGCTGTAATAGGGTAGCCTCTGTTATCAACATTTTATCAGGAATAAATATCCCACTGTAGATCAATTACTCTCTTTATCTGCCTCCCTTTGGCTGCCAAGACCTTTGGCACCTCCAAAAGAAGGTGGGAAGTAGAACTGAAAACATGAGGCTTAAATTGTTTTGTTTTGCTTTCATTTGAACGCCTTGACTAAACAGTTTCAGGTAAAAGAAGAAATGGAAACTACTGTTTAGCAAAAAGTCTTTTACTGGTCTGCAAGTTATCATTTGTCTACATATCCCTTTCTCTTATTGTTATAAGTAATACAAGGTTGGATGCTTCCTGAATGAAATGTACAGTGTTTTAAAGAAATCCCGTGGCTTCTGCACATTACGTTAGTTATGCCATAGTTAGTCTGCCTCAGAATGATTGCAGAAATATTGTAAATTTAGTCTCAGAAACTGGCTGCTAAAGTAGGCCCAGCCAGCTTTTCAGCTTTCAAACCTGCTCTGTGTAAAATAGCACATTTGGAAATCTGTTGCTGGTACACCCTATTCATACCATACCCTGTTCCTAAGAAGTAAAACTTAACAAGAAGAAGCATAAGATATGTGAGACGATCACAAAAACGGAAGAAGAAGCAACAGGTTCTAAAAATTTTAGGTATTGGTTCAGTGTTCAAATACTGAGACATTCAGGTCTTTGAGTGTTGACAATGTTCTCTCATTAGCAAAATACTCCTTCTCTTGATTTCAGTGCTAGCCGACAAACTCCCATTCCACGTGTGTGCAATTGGCCTCTGTTTCATATTGCTTTTGTTTTTGTGAGGAAAAAGTTAATGCAAAGTAAATATCACCACCACCACCATCATTATTTAATGTTAAATATCAGTTTGACCCAAAGCAATGAACTTGACTACAATTATCAGAGTTAGTTAAGCTGCCTCAGATTTTTTTGTGGAACAAGGTCATGTGAAAATATAATCAAACACTGCACTAGAAATAAGGGATTTTTTTTCCCTTCTCTCCATGATAGACAGAGTAGCTTAATTCACGTGAAATTATTTCTTTTTCTCTTTATGTCCTTTTCATTTCAAGAGTTGTTTCTACCTTTAGCAGGAAGGGTTTTTTGTTTTTTTGTTTTATTTTATTTTGAGACGGAGTTTCCCTCTGTCGCTCAGGCTGTAGCACAGTGGCGCGATAGCTGCTCACTGCAAACTCCATCTCCTGCCTCAGGGTTCAAACAATTAACCTGCCTTAGCCTCCCAAGCAGCTGGGACTACAGGCACCTGTACCACCCTGCCCAGCTAATTTTTGTATTTTTAGTAGGGACGGGTTTTCTCCATGTTGGCCAGGCTGGTCTCAAACTCCTGACCTTAGGTGATCTGCCTGCTTCTGCCTCCCAAATTGCTGGGATTACAGACATGAGCCACCGCATCTGGCCTTTTAAAAAACTTTATTACAGAGAATTTCAAACATGAAAAGGGTAGATAAAAGAGTATATTAACTTCCCACATAATGATCACCCAGCTTTGGCACTTAATGACATTTTTCCAAATCTGAATGTAAAGGGTTGGTTTGTCCGTAATCTAAACCAGAACTCTTTTATTTATGCAAAAGTAATAAATTAGAATAAAAATAATATAAGTAATAGTTAGAAACTCTTTTTTTCTTTTCTATTTTTTTTTTTAAAAGAATCTCACCCTGGTGCCCAAATTGGAGTGCAGTGGCGCAATCTCAGCTCACTGCAACCTCCACCTGCCAGGTTCAAGAGATTCTCATGCCTCAACCTCCCACGTAGCTGGGACTACAGATGCACACCACTACTCCCAGCTTAATTTTTTTTTTTTTTTAAAGACAGGGCCTTGCTATGTTGCTCCGCCTGGAAGACAATGGCTATTCATAGGCTCATTGCAGCCTCTAATTCCTAGCCACCAGCAGTCCTCCCTCCTCAGCCTCCCAAATAGCTGGGACTACAGGTATGCCAAGCTAGACATTTTCACATTTCTTAATGGTAATTTTTATCAACATTTAAAAAAGAGGAGATGATAAGAATAAATATCAAGGTGACACTCTTGGCAATAGCCAAACCAAGGGATAAAACATGTCTATCAAACTGAAGCTAAGCTAACAGCATGTAATTATATGAGTAGTGCTTCCTAAATCCTGGTTTCTTCGAGAAGCAAATGAAGAATTTACCCAGTGCTTTCATTTTGCTGACTCACCATGTTGAAAGAGAGAAAAATAAACCACTTACTGAATGAATCACTTTTTTTTCTTCTAAGTAATTCACTCTTCTTTAAGAACTGGCAGGCATGAAGCTACCAGGCCTTGTGCTACCTGTCCTGTCAACAATAATACTCACCTGGGGATTATAAAAATAATATTAATAATAACATAGATTTGACACAATCTAAATTCTCACAGTAGAAAAGAGTTATAGGAGTTATAGTACACCTACAACAAGAAGTTTCTAAGGAATTCTATGCCAATGAAGGAAAATGTAGGTAGGCAGGTCTTAGTAAAAGTAATGTATATCTGCCTCTTTAAAGTGTCCTAGGGTCATAACCAAGAAGATTATGTAATTCAGACAAATGTGCCTTCTGACAGGTATATCTGTTCTTGGTCTGACAAGGGATCAGGACAAGACAGGCATGGTGGTCTCAAGTCCCCGCTTGTCCTGTAGACAATGACTGATTGGGTTGGACTTCTAAGGCACAACATCCAGACTAATTTATGGGAACCAAAATGAAGTTGCACTTGTGCTGTTTTACATCTTTTGTGGCACTTTAATGGAAACCATACCTTGACGAGAGCCCATTACTTAAACCATCCCATTCACAGATATTCTGTGGTGCTGCTCTACTCTTTTAAAGTCCCCAGCATTTTTTGCTTTAGCCAAAAAATGTAGTGGCACTGACTTCAGAGGGCTTCTTTTGAAATGTGCTTATGTCTAAAAGGTAGATGCAAATGCTCCAGACCTTCCTTTCCCTTTGTTAGCAAGGATTAGGTCAGTAGGCAGCCTTATATTGAGGAGGAAGGTGTAAGAGGAGTTAGTATGTTTGGGAGTGGGTCTGGTGGGTCTGGGGTTGGGAAAAGAATAACATTGGTAGTCTTGGTCTGGTCAGAATGTGCTGTAAGAAGTTCCCTGATAAGAGAAGGAGGAAGTTCTGCTTCCTTGAAGAGAGCAGAAGGAGAGGACTTATCAGCATTCAGGAAAGCTATGAGAGAAGATGTGGCACTCCAGAGGCAGGAAACCATTTAAGAGAAATGTACTCAGAGTTGGGTGGTCAAGAAGGATTGCTCTCAAAGGAAACAAGATGATGTCACAATTCTGATAAAGGCTGCTCTGAAAAAAGGTTTACCCTTACAAAAATAAAGGGCCTATCTTCTCCCTATGCCTCTAAATCTTGGTACATAGGTGATTTTAATGGCACTGGGGGTTGCAGTGTTAGGGGGAGTGGTAGAGCTACCAAACCCAAGTAGTCAGCTTTTACCAGGAGCTGAAGAGGGCTAGGTAGAATCAGCCCTGCTTTTTACCATTCTCTTGATTAACATCTACTCTGCCCCTGTTCACTGGACGTTCGCAAAGGCTTTCCAGCTCCCTTAGAGGAGCTCCCTCTCCCAGCAGAGGCAATGTGGAGGGGTAGATGCAGGATGAGCATCTTTAAAACTATGAAAGGGATTTCCCCTGTTGTGAGAACCTTTATAATCTATCCTCATTTGGGAAAATTAAGATATACTAAACTTAAGAAAATGCTGCCAACTTTAATAGGAAAGTAAAAGACTAAATTACTTGAAATTTACGTGAATGCTCTCCAGTTGTGACGGTAAATAGTTTTAACAGTCTCCTTTATCTAACCTAACAAGGGGCAAAGATTGCCTGACTTACATTTCAGTTGTTTTTATTTCCCCTGCTTATTTTCTCATAATAGTTTGAGTGGAGAAATCATAAAATCATAAGTTTAGACCTTAAAAAAGGCCTCAGAGATAATTTTTTCCCCTTCATTTTATAGATAAGAAATCTCAGGCCTGACATGGTGGCTCACACCTATAATCTCAACACTTTAGGAGGCCAAGAGAAAAGGATCATTTAAGCCCAGGAGTTGGAGACCAGATTGGGCAACATAGTGAGACCCCCATCTCTAAAAATGTAAAAAAAAAAAAAAAAAAAGAAGAAAGAAAGAAATTTGCCAAGCACAGTGGTGTGCACCTATAGTCCCTGCTACTTAGGAGGCTGAGGCAGGAGAATCCCTTTAGCCTGGGAGTCCAGGTTTCAATGAGCTATGATCTTGCCGCTGCACTCCAGCCTAGGTGACAGTGAGACCCTGTCTCAGAAAAAAAGAAAGAAAAGAAATCTCATAAAGGACAAATAGCTAAATGTAGGAAGTCAAAAAGTTGCAGGAGAAACATTAAGTATAGATAATTCATAAAATAAAAATCAGATCCATGAAATCTCGAGTTTATTGTGAAAAATGTCATTATACTTAACCATATTTTCTCTGCAGATCTGGATATGTGTTTGTTGTCCCTATTTTTGTTGGTTAAAGAATGGATCAAGGTTTTCCAAAATTGTTTTTAGCTGCCACAGTGGAAACCTACAAAAATGGGTAATAGACTATTTTGGGACCATTGTTCAGAAGTGCATTTATCTTAGAAATGGTTACCATGGAGATGAGTACACGTTGTGTGACTTTACAGCTTGCAAGTTAGAGTCATCTATGCTACTAAGACATAAATAGCTGTGTATACACATGGGTGCACAAGAGCTCATGCACACTTGCACAATAAAGTTATGTTGTTCCTCTTTTTGTAAAACTATAATAAAATTCCAAAAAAAAAATAATAAAATTCCACAAAGTGCTGACCTTTGGTGATAGAAGGGCTTGCAAACTGTAGACATTTAAAAATGTAATATTGTACAATGATATAAAACCACTCTTTAAAAGCATCATAGTCTAAATCAAGTGTAAAGAGTAACAACATACCTAACAAGTAAAATAAATAATGAGAACACATTTCTTAGACATCATTGCTTCTTAAAGTAGAAACATAAAAAAGGTAAAAAAACTGAGACTATATTACAAAATGTTCTTGAGTTATTTTTCCCAAAGCACTGAATATTGGGCATAGGTATTTACCTAGTTTCTCTCTCCCTCTCTAGCTAGTTAGGTACTTTGTTTGTTTGTTTGTTTTTTCTTTCTTTCTTTTGTTTATCTTTTTTTTTTTGAGACGGAGTCTTCTTGTGTAACTCAGGCGGGAGTGCAGTGGTATAATCTTGGCTCACTTCAACCTCCTCCTCCTGGCTTCAAGGAATTCTCCTGTCTCAGCCTCCTGAGTAGCTGGCACTACAGGTGGCTAATTTTTCGTAGTTTTAGTAGAGATGGGATTTCACCATGTCAGCCAGGATGGTCTAGATCTGACCTCGTGATCCGCCTGCCTTGGCCTCTCAAAGTGCTGGGATTACAGGCATGAACCAACACGCCCAGCCTTTTTGCTTTGACTTTTCTTTTTCTTCAGCAATTTTTTTCCCACCTGTGTCCCCAGGCAGTTGCATCACCCTAGAGAGGTCAAAGTGGCCACAGCACCCTGAAATGCTCACTGACTGACAGAAAAAGCACCAGCTGGATACTGAGTGAGTCCGCAAAGAAGATAAATTTTTCAACATGAGTAAATTCCCAAGAGCTAGCTACTTTCAGTGATCATTTGTGGAGATCCAAAGGCACATATTCTGATAAAGTTAATTTGCTTTAATATTTTTACCTTTTTCTTTAAATTTTATAATGGATGTTTTCAAATTTTCAAACAAAAAATGAAAGGCTAGTAAAATTAAGCCCCTCCCATGTACCTATCACCCAGCTTCAATAGTTATCAACATATGGCTAATTCTGTTGGGTTTACAACCCTACTTCCCCCATCATTTTAAATCAAATGCAAATCATCATAATAACAATTTTTTTTAGTAAATGAACTTGTCAACAAGAAACGTTTTTTTCCTCCACAATTTCGAGTTTTGTTTTTCTATTTTCCTTGGAAACTTCAAGGCTTCATTGTGTATAGGGTACAATGTGGGGTACTAAATTCAGTAGTGTAAGTAATAATAACTAGAATTAGAATAATAATAATGCTTTCTCGATCATGCAAGCGATTAAATACACCAATTATTTAGCCACATTTAGCTTTGAAGCTACATTCCATTATTCATCTATTTCTTTTCTTGTGTGAAAAGAAATCTTTTCTCATGTACCAGAGTTAATTTTTTCAAGACTAATTACTGCATATGTATTTAAACGTATCTTTAAAGTAAGCCATGTACTTTGACTTGTTTTATAGAATCACAAGAAATATGCATAAAATAAAATAAATGTTTTTTGCTTTTTTAAGACAGTGTTTTTAACACATCTGATTAGTAAACAAACACCCTATAATAGCTAAAGCATATACAAAAAGTATGACTATAAAACATCTTTCACAGTCTTTTCATTAAAAATAACCATATATGGGCTGAGTGCAGTGGTTCACACTTGTAATCCCAGAGCTTTGGGAGGCCGAGGTGGGCGGATCACTTGAGGCCAGGAATTACGATGAAACCCTGCCCTGTCTGCACTAGAAATACAAAAATTGGCCGGGTGCGGTGGCACGCGCCTGCAATCCCAGCTACTCAGGAGGCTGAGACAGGAAAATCACTTGAACCCGGGAGGCAGAGATTGCAGTGAGCCAAGATCACACCACTGCACTCTAGCCTGGGTGACAGAGTGAGACTCTATCTCAAAAAAAAAAAAAAAAAAAAGAAAGAAAGAAAATCAACAAAATACAAAACCTAAGTCAGCAAAAAAGCTGATTATATAACCTTTATTTGCTTTCATTTTAGTACTGTTATCACACTACTTTCTAGAATTTCAGTACTGAATGACTTGTAAAATTTTCCCCCAAAATTTGTCCATCTTACATGGCTTATTCTAAAATGAAATATTTATTTATCAATGTATTAATAATTAGATTCAAGCCTTTAAAAATACATATAAAGTTTTAAAATCTTAATCTTTTAAATATAAGTCTCAGGAAGTAAAAGATTTTTAATATAGAGTGAGAGACCCCTCAGAAATCAGGAAAAATTTTTTTTCACTCTACGTAGCCTCATCCAGATTAATATGGTTTTAAATAATCAGTGTTTGAAAAGAGTTAGCATGTCACCTTTATGTATAGCTCTAGTGCTTCTAGCATTTAACCATTCATCATTACAAAATATCTACATAAATACTTTCAGAGAAATATATAGTTTTTTAGGAGTATGTCCAAGAAAAAAAGTTACAAATGACTCCTGACTCAACTGAAAAAGAAAGGATTGAAGATTAAAATAAAGATATGTCGACCGGGTGTGGTGGCTCACACCTATAATTCCAGCACTTTGGGAGGCCGAGGTGGGTGGATCATGAGGTCAGGACTTCAAGGGCAGAGCCTGTGCTGGTATCGAGCTGACTACCACACTGCAGCAGCTGATGGGCCTGACTGTGCGCAGTGGCCTATCCCCGCTTGCTCACTGCTCCGTGCCTGGCTCCAGTCTCTTCGGAGGCGTGGGATCCGGGCTGGTAGTGCAAGCTGAGTGCAGCCTGCCAGGCTGAGTGGGCAGAATGAGTCAAGCAGGCCAGAGCAAAACTTGGGCAAAGGCATCACCAGCCACAGAGGTTTACAGCTGGAAGAGCTGGAAGAGTATGTGGAGTCTACTTTTAAAAAAATATCATATATCACAACGAACAGAATTCTAAATTTCTAAATTTCTGGATTTAGAAATTTAGAATTCTGTTCGTTGTGATATATGGTATTTTAGGGTTTTTTTGTTTTGTTTTGTTTTTTGTTTGTTTTTGTTTTGTTTTTTAGATGGAGTCTCACTCTGTTGCCTAGGCTGGAGTACAGTGGCACAATCTTGGCTCACTGTAACCTCCGCCTCTCGGTTCAAGTGATTCTCCTACATCAGCCTCCTGAGTAGCTGGGATTATAGGTGTGCACCACTGCATCCAGCTAATTTTTGTATTTTTAGTAGAGACAGGGTTTCACCATGTTGGTCAGCCCGGTGTCGAACTCCTGACCTCATGATCCACCTGCCTCGGCCTCCCAAAGTGCTGGGATTACACGCAGGGATTACAAAGTGAGCCATTGCGCCCGGCCAATATACGGTATTTTTTAAAAGTAAAAATAATATCCCACGCTCTATTTTGCTGAGCTTGAAAAATATCTCACTTGTTTTGGGAAATGTGAGATCCTTAAATATTAGCACAGACATGCAAGGAATTGATATTTGGAAGGCAATGCAGAAAGTTTCTGTATCTCAGCCAGGCACGGTGGCTCACGCCTGTAATCTCAGCACTTTGGGAGGCCAAGGCAGGTGGATCACAAGGTCAGGAGTTCGAGACCAGACTGGCCAGCATGGTGAAACCCCGTCTCTATTAAAAATACAAAATTAGCTAGGCATGGTGGCACGCACCTGCAATCCCACCTACTCGGGAGGCTGAGGCAGGAGAATTGCTTGAACCTAGCAGGCAGAGCTTGCAGTGAGTCAAAATCACACCACTGCACTTCAGCCTGGGTAACAGAGAGACACTTCGTCTCACAAAAAAAAAGAAAAAAAAAAAAAAAGAAAAAGAAAGAAAGGAAGGAAGAAAGAAAGAAAGAAACTTGCTATCTCCGTTTGTATGACTTCTTATACTACCAATATATAAATAACTAAGGCCAGACTCGGTGGCCCATGCCTATAATCCCAGCACTTTGGGAGGTTGAGGCAGGTGGATCACCTGAGGTCAGAAGTTGGAGACCAGCCTGGCCAACATGGCGAAACCCCATCTCTACTAAAAATACAAAAAATTAGCCAGGTATTGTGGTGGGCACTTGTAATCCCAGCTACTTGGGAGGCTGAGATGGGCGAATCACTTCAACCTGAAAGGTGGAGGTTGCAAGTGAGCCAAGATCACACAACTACATTCCAGCCTGGGTGACAGAGCAAGACTCCATCTCTTAAGTCTTTTAAAGGATCACACAGGAAGCAGGTGCCATAATTATGAGAGGAATTTCATGGGATTTTTTGTTTTGGTTTGTTTTGAGACAGGATCTCACTTTGTCAACCAGGCTGTAGCAAAGTGGTACAATTTTGGCTCACTGCAGCCACAACCTCCTGGGATTCAACAATCCTCCTACCTTAACCCCCTAAATAGTTAGGACGACAGGCCCATCCCACCATACTTAGCTACTTTTTTTGCATTTTTTTGTAGAGACGGGGTTTCACCATGTTGCCCAGGCTGGTCTCCAACTCCTGAGCTCAAGTGATCTGCCCGCCTCAGCCTCCCAAAGTGCTGGGATTACAAACATGAGCCACCGTGCTTGGCCAAATTTTTTCTCTATATTCATTTCAGGCTGCATCTGCATGTTGTTAGTGAAGTGCAAAATTGAGATTACTAACTCAGGCTAGAAACTGTAATGCAAAGGGGAGGATTTTTTTTATTATTTATAAATGATTTTTACCCATATAAGTCACATTTGAATTAATGAGGATTACATATTCCTGTGGCAGATTTTATTATGTAACATGTCAAAGCATGTAACGTAGTGGGATAAAAGTGGATCTTAGAATTAATCAGATCGGTGGCCAGGTGCGGTGGCTCATGCCTGTAATCCCAGCACTTTGGGACACCGAGGTAGATGGATCACCTGAGGTCAGGAGTTCAAGACCAGCCTGGCCAACATGGTGAAACCCCGTCTTTACTAAAAAAAAATATATATATATATATATATATATATATATATATATATATATATAATTTATAAAAAATACATACACACACACACACACACACACACACACACACACAGATTAGCTAGGCATGGTGGCACATGCCTGTAATCCCAGCTATTCAGCAGGCTGAGGCAGGAAAATCTCTTGAACTCAGGAGGTGAAGGTTGCAGTGAGCTGAGATCTAGCCACTGCACTCCAGCCTGGGTGACAGAGCAAGGCTCAGTCTCAAAAACAAAAATTAAAAAGTTAAAGAATTCAACAGACCTGAGACTGAATACAAAATATCCACTGCTTACTACCTCAGTGCGATTTAGTTACTTCATTTAAAAGTGGGATTTTTGTGAGGATTAGAGGTAATGCTCAGAAAATTCCTAGGCATTTCACATAGCACTTCACATAGATACTCTAAATCTGTTAGGAAAGAAGAATTATATAGAGAACACAGGAACATATTCTAGGATGTATTCACTTCACACTTTTCCCTTTTCCCCAGATCCAAGGCCCCTTGGCCCTTGCAAGGATGTGCCCTTTCTTGTAGGACAATCTCTTACCATTCATGTCCCAGCTTAAGCAATCCCTTCCCTAGGGGTGGAATGCTGTTCTTCCCCTCTGGCCTGAGTCTAATAACATTTTGTGTCTTATTTCTCTCCTGCCAGCACTGTAGGCTAGCTTTGTGAAAAGGATTTTTGCCCTTAAGGGACTTTTTTGGAAAGCCATACAGTGCAGTGCAACAAGCATTGTATATTGAGTCAAGGGACCTGGGATCACAAGTGATGTGACCTTAGGCAAATCAGTTAACTTTTCTGGACCTTGGTTCTTCTGCAACATGTTGATATGAGTTGGATAGTAACTAGGTGTCAGAATACTAACAACCAATGTTACTGCAGACATTAATATTCTAGTACTACCAGTTAGAATATTAATTCTAGCCAAGGCTATCAATGTATAACCAACAGCTCTACCCATCCTCTACAGAATGATGTGGTGTAAAGAATATGGGCTCTTGAGTAAGACAGAACTGTGTTCAACCTTATTACTCAGATCTGTTATGTAACAGATCTGGACTGTATGACCAAAGCCTGTGTCCTTAAGTTCCAAATTAAATGTCCTTCTTTATAAAAAGAGGTGGATAATACCTATTTTATTAGGTTATCGTGTGGATTGAATCAGCTACTGTTTGTATATTCCTGGGACACAGATCTGTTCTTGTTGAAGGAGTCTAATGTACAGTCTTCATCTTAATCAACACTGTCAGCAGCGTATGACACAGCAGATCACATTGTCCACTTTAATGTATTTTGCTTTACTTGTACTCTCAGAACTCTCTCTCATTCATTTTCATTCAACTCCCTGACCTCTCCTTCTTAGTCAGTTTGGTATACATGGGGCTTCTCTATCTACTCTTACTACCAGACCATCTCATTCAGTTCTGTGGCTTTAAATAGCATCCTTAAGCTGATTACTCCAAAAGTTGCATTTCCAGCAGATACCTCTCTTATGAAGTCCAGATTCACACGTATAGCTGCCCACTTGGTGTCTCCATTTGGCTAATTGACATCTCCATTTGGCTGACTAATAGGAGTATTAAACTTAACAGGTCACAAACTCCTTCTCATATTCACATCACCTCTTTCTTGGTAACTGGTAAATCTATTCTTTAGTTGCTTAGGCTAAGAACTTTGGAATTATCTGAATCACCCCACATCAATCTACCAACATATTCTCTTGGCATGATTCTCATGTATCCCTAGAATCTGACTACTTCTTACCTTCCCTCCGCTGCCATTCTAGCTCAAGCAACTGTCATCTTCCATCTGGATCTCTGTAGTCTCCTAACAACAAGCAGGAAAGGGAGCTTCCATGCTGGTCCCTTTCCTTATAACAGCCAGGAAGACCCTTCTATGGCATCAGCAATATCATGTCACTTGTCATAAATTAAGTTTCCTGGAAGCTGACTGAGGTAGAGGTTAGCATGCAAGACTTTTTAAAGAGTGCCCTTGGGATCAACACTTGTGGGAGGGAAGAAGAAAGCAGAATTGGGCAGACAGAGAAGGCAAGTGATTATACAGATCCAATGATAGACAGGCTTAGCAACCGTATGTTAGCTTTTTAAAGCTGGAATGGCTCCTCAGAATTTTCCCAAATTGGGCTAATGTGTAGACCTTTATGCTCCCTCACCAATCGGTCATGGATGTGGTCTATTCCATGAGGCACACAACCTCAGCAAAGCAGCCCTCTGCAGCTGCAGCAGTCCCTGAAGTGATTGTTACCAGTCAGCCAATAGCACCCGTGGTAGTAGAGAGAATGAATAGACAATATTCATTGAAGAGGGATCTGGGTAGCACAACACAGGATCCATCATATGACTCTTTTCCCTAGTTGCCTCCAGTGGCTTTCCATCTCACTCAGAATACAAGCCAAAAGTTCTTACCATTTCTCTCTGTCCACATCTCCTTCAACTCTTTCCCCTAATTTACTCCTTAAAGCCATATTAGCTACCCAGATGTTTCTTGAACCTCTTCATCTCTTACCAGTGTGCTCCTGTTTCAGCACTGGGCATAGACACTGCAAAGCTCTCAGAAGATTTAAATACTTGGCTGTTGAGCTATTCTCCCAAATATCTACAGGGATAGCTTCTACACTTTATTCAAGTTTCTGTTCAATTTTCACTGTATCAGAGGTGCTTTCTCTTACCAACCTAAAGCAAATAACACAGTGCCCTCTCACTCCATTCCCTTATTTTGCTTGATATTTTTTAGCATTTACATTATGACCCAACATGGTTATATGTATATTTGTTTCTTGCTCCCTCCACTTGGCTATAAGATCCATGAAAGAAAGGACTTTGTTTTAATTCACTGCTATATTTACAATGAGTGTAACAGTGCCTGGCACATAGCTGATGCTCAATAAATACTCATTAACTGTAATTATTTTGGAAGCAGGGCCGTATTCTACAGTAAATAAGAGTTAAGGCACTGGACTAAAACAAACATAGGTTTATTTATGATTCTAAACTTATGAGTTGTGAAATATAGGATATGTGATATGCTTTCTTTGTACCTGAGTTTTTCCCAGTTGCAAAATGAAGTTGATTATAATAGTATGTACATAATAGGCTTGGGATCAAATGGGATAATGTGTGTAAAGCATTGTTAAGCAGCTAAGGGATAATACTAAGAGTCTAAAACTGTTTATAAGCACAGTGCCTAGCATGCAGTAAGTGCTTAATAGCACTTGTTTTTTGATCATTATTATGATAAATATATGGATTGATTTATAGAGTTGTTTTTGATGAACCTGTGATTATTATTTAAAGGATGCAAATAATTTCTTTAGTTTTTCATTTTAGGATGCCCTGTATATATCCTGAGCTTATATTGTCCTCTCTTTCTTTTTTTTTTTTTTTTTTTTTGAGACAGGGTATTACTGTGTGGCCCAGTCTGCAGCACAGCAGCGCGACCATGACTCACTGCAACCTCAAACATCTGGGCTCAGGTGATCCTCCCACCTCAGCCTCCTGAATAGCTGGGACTACAGGCACATGCCACCACACCTGGCTAATTTTTTGGATATTTTAGTGGAGTTGGGGTTTCATCATGTTGCCCAGGCTGGTCTTGAACTCCCAGGCTCAAGCAATCCACCTATTTCGGCCTCCCAAAGTGCTGGGATTACAGGTATGAGCCACCGTACCGGGCCTGCTCTCCTTTCAAGAGGGAGAAATTTGGTTTATACCTCAGTCTGCTCAGGCTGCTCTAACAAAATACCATGAACTATGTTGCTTAAACAACAGAAATATATTTTCTTACGGTTCTAGTTGAGAATCCAAGATCAAGGTGCTGGTCTATTCAGTTCCTGGCAAGAGCTCTCTTCCTGACTTGCAGACAGTCAGCTTCTCTTTATGTCCTCATACCATCTTTCTTTGGTTCATACAGGGGAGCTGGGAGATCTCTTCCAGTTCTCCTGAAGCCACTAAACCCATCATGAGGACCCTACACTAGGGTCTTAGTCTAATCCTAAATTACATCCCAAAGGTCCCGTCTTCAAATACCATCACCTTGAGGTTTAAAACTGTAATGTATGCATTTTGAAGGGACAGAAATATTCAGTCCGTAACAGTTTATTTTAATTTTATGACAGAAAGTTTCAACAACAACACAAATTATGTGGTATTGGAAAAAAAGTTTTCATAAGTGCAACTTCTTCATTTTATATATGTGTTTATACATTGTGTTGAAATCTATTTAAAATTGGATTTATTTGAATAAGGGTTTGAAAATTTTATCTTTAAAGGAATCTTGTGGTTCCTTTTGCAAAATTTTTGTTTGATAATCAGAATCATTGTTCTATACTTATCTGTTTTATAAATTTGGATACTTATACAATTGATTTTCTTAATTCTTCGTATGGATGGACTTCCTGCAATTCTTCTTTAGCGTGTATATTTACCGTATGAAATGAAAATGTAGGCGGAAAGTCAGAAAATACGTGAATTTTAAGCTCTTGTCAATCTAGATAGATGAGCATAAATTTTAAAAAGGAATGTTTTTTCCTGGATATTTAAATTGTTGCCTTATAAATATGCAAAACAACTTTATCTAGTAAACGTTCCTCTTGCAGTAACAGCAAAAGGAGAAGGTGTGAAGCACACGGGAAGAGAGAAAAAACTTTTAACGTCTGCTCCAGCCCTCCTGGACTAGCCTAAAAGCAGACGGTCAGGAAAGGCTTTGGAACACAGGATGATTTGCAAGGTGACTCCGCCTGCCTTACTCACGCGGGAGAGCTACCCAGGTCAGATCAGATCGTCTATGGTCACTGCTGTGACACCAACAGAATATATCAAAAATCACTGCCTTTAAAGAACCAGGACATATCATCCTTCTTTCCAACGAAGTCTTATATTTTACTATTCCGCGTATATAATAAAGCTAAATTTAAACAGCAACAAGATCTCCCCCCAGTGGATCCCTTGAGCCTTTCGGGAAAACACAGGTTTCTGCCCAACAGGAAGAAGAAACAGCATCCAATCGGCACTTGTGTCTTAAAGACCAATCAAATTTCGCCTTACATTGCGTCGCTGGGAAAAATGTAGCTGGACGACTCCGTCTCCTGGCCCGTGGCTGCTGCTGTTACCTGGGTGGGCGAGCACTTCTGAGGCTGTCCTTGTTACCTGGGCACTAAGGGACGAGCAGTTCAGCCCTTATCTGTGCTTGCTGGATTTGTTTGTATTTGTTCCCAGCCACTGCGCATGTAATGCACTCCCTTAACCAGGAAATTAAAGCATTCTCCCGGAATAATCTCAGGAAGCAATGCACCAGGGTGACAACGCTAACTGGAAAGAAAATTATAGAAACATGGAAAGATGCCAGAATTCATGTTGTGGAAGAAGTAGAGCCGAGCAGTGGGGGTGGTTGTGGTTATGTGCAGGACCTTAGCTCGGACCTGCAAGTTGGCGTTATTAAGCCTTGGTTGCTCCTAGGTGAGTATATCGACTTGCCACTAAATCACTGAGTCCTTTTAGCCAGATTACGTTCTCATTTCCCCCCTTTATGCGTAGTCGTCTGTATTATCAGCTATCCTGCCGAAAAGCTGAACTGTTTCCTTGTTTTGAGTATGGAACTTCCATTAGCCAGCTAGAGCCGTTTCTGCCTCACAGTGTACCCATAGGAAGCATAGATGCTATTCTAGTAGCACTTGGCACCGCGTATTTGAATTTTAGAAAAGCTTTCTTCCGGTTTCTCTAACTTCTCTGGAGAATAACACATTGATGTTGTGTTTCTTTGGATTATAAAAGATATAGCTTAAAAAAAAAAAGAAATGAAAAAAGAATGTTTTTATCAGGCAGAACTACAAATGACAAGGGTTAAAGTTAAAGAAAAGTTAATACTTGAGATAATCCTGTGCTTGCTGGCCTGCGCAGCTCTTACAAACCGTGCAGAATAGATGCCTCCTGTGTTTAGAAGAAGGGGAGCTTTTATTTTATAGCTATGAGTCTAAAGATTTTATGATTTTTTTTCATATTATGGAAATACTGAGTCCCTATAAAAGCATAGTTAACAAATAGCAAATGAAGCAACGTTGTAAAATACAAACTTATTAATTTGGCAAGAATATGATATGGTGTTCTTAAAAAAATAGTCAAGAATGTTTTCAAGTACGTCTGAATTATTTTCATTTATGCATAGCGAAATTAAGACTTGGAAAGACTAAATGACTTGTCACTATGCAGCTAAGGCATTCTTGAGTAGAGAGAAGATTGAGAAAGAGCGCAAGTGCTGTTCACCTAGTGTCTCATTCCTTTGAGGAATCCTGGGAAGTAGGGATTATCAGCTTTGTTTTAGAAATAGAAACCAGAATTTAAGATTGGTGAAATAATTTACACAATGTAACACACCGAGTAAATAACAGATGTAGGCATCAAACCCAAGTCTGATGGACTCCTGCTGTGCATTGTTATACTAGACTGCTTCAAACAGACCAAGTTTTCAGCTCTGCTCTGCCTCTAATTTACTAGATTAGCTGGCGCAAGTCATTTATTCTTTCTGGTCCTCCAAAAAGCCATTTGTAAAGATGAAGTAACAGTATCTGCTTATGTCATTGGACCCTCCTGAGGTTGCTGTAAAAGGTTTTTGATGCAAATCAATTGCAGCATACATGAGTTATATGTTATATGAATTGCTACATAGGCTATCTTTAAATTCACCTAATAAATATCTCTAATTAGTTTCTGCAGCCCTGTGAAAAATTATATCATATTCTTGTCACATTTACAGTGAAAAATCAAGTTATTTAGGTAATCTGAAACGTTCACCTAGGCCTTGCTCACCGTATCTAGGAAAGAAAATATGTCCCGACACATTTTTCAGTTATTTGGCTTCCGCTGTAGTAATCATGGCTTAGAATAATTACAGTAGAATTTTCATGTGTCATTAACCAATTTAGGGTCTTCATGAGCTTTGCTTATTATTATTTTTTTGTGCTTATCCAAAGTGAGCTGATCAAGTTAGTGTTCTCAGATTGGGGTTGGAAACCTCCCCAGGATAGTGGGAGAGTCCTGGGAGGAACTTCTGAAACTAGCCTTAATAAGGTCTTCTCTGAACAACCTCCTCTCTTCTGAAAGTGCACCTTTTTCTGCGTAATTACATGTGCCTTATTCCTGAAGGACTCATGGGTGGTTACATCTCAACTTCTTCTACATAAATGATGAAAGAGTTGTTTCTGACCAGACTTAGTTTATGTTTGGGAGACTGGGGTTGTCTGCAGGTTGGTTCTAAGAGCTTCCTTCACCTCCTCAAAGTGACACAGCTTCTTCCTAGCATCGCATGCCAAACAACTTTTGGTTTTGGTGGTGAATAAAGAAAATGAAGAGTTGTAACAATGTAATCTTTTTTAGTTTATAAACTCTAAAAAGTGATTGAATTTTAAAAATATTACATAGGCCCTCAAATCATTTAAAGTATGGATAAAAGTTTTTAGACAGCATTTTTATCCAGGCATTGCAAATTATATATACACACACACACACATATGTGTAATTATTATTTATTTATTTTGAGATAGGTTCTCAAAATAAATGCAGGCTGGAGTGCAGTGGCATGATCTTGGCTTACTGCAACCTCTGCCTTCTGGGCTCCAGTGATCCTCCCACCTCAGCCTCTGAATAGCTGGGACTACAGGTGCACACCACCATGCCTGGCTAATTTTTTGTACTTTTTGTAGAGATGGTGTTTCACCATGTTGCTGAAGCCAGTCTTGAATTCCTGGGCTCAAGCAATCCTCCTGCCTTGGCCTCTCAAAGTGCTGGGATTACAGACATGAGCCACCATACCTGGCTAAACCACCAAGTTTCAATTCTTTGAACCTATTTTTTTTCCCCTGGAGTTGGTAGGGCTTTCTTCATAATTTTTTAAAGATTTATGAAGTATTTCAAATTTATAGAAAATTACAGAAAATAATAGACAATTATGTATACACCATGCAGCTTTAACAAATGTTAATATTTTGATAGACTTTTAAGTAGAATAAAGCTGAGGGTGAGCTCAGTAAGGAACCTGTAAACTTGGTATTATCAAGAGGATATTGGCCAAACAACATACTTGTTGGCCTTTCAGCTACCTAAAATCACATAAAGTTAGCTGAATTGCCAAATAGGTAAGTTAAAAAAGAAAGTTTATGAAACAGAACCTAATTCAGGAAAGTAAAATACTTGAAATCTTAAAATTGTGAAGCTCACTTTTTTTTAACTAATTATTCTCCATATGAACTTGCTTATTAGCTGGAGCCAGTTTCCAAGTGTGGGAGATCTGGGAAGCCGGCTGTGACAGAAAGAGACTGTAGAGGGGCACAGCCCTAGCGGTACATGGAGTGTGGGTGGGATCCTGCAGACCAACAGCATTTGCTCTGAGCTACTGGGTGTTCCCAAACCAGCTGTCATGAAGTCATCTTGTGGGTGTGTGGTTTTTGTAATATCCTTTTTTAAGTTACAAAAGAAAGAGATGTTTATTGTAAAAAGTCAGAATGAGCATAAAGAAGAAAAAAAAATCTGCAACCCCACTATTAACATTTTGTTCTATACATACTTTCTGTCCATTTTTTAAGCATATTCATATTTTTTGTTTCTATAAAAATGGATGATGGTATTTTGTAACCTGCTTTTATCGACAGATATATTGAGAACATCCTTCTTCCTTCTTTTCTTTAATTTTCTTTCTGAGACGGAGTCTCACTCTGGCACCTGGGCTGGAGTGCAGTGGCACTATCTCAGGTCACTGCAACCTCCACCTCCCAGGATCAAGCAATTCTTGTGCCTTAGCCTCCCATGTAGCTAGGATTACAGGCATGCAGTACCATGCCTGGCTAATTTTTTTATTTCTTTCTATCTCTCTTTCTCTCTCTTCCCATCTCTCTTTCTCTCTCTTTCTTCCCACCCCGCCCCTCCCCTCCCCTCTTCTCCCTCCCTCCCTCCCTTCCTTCCTTCTTTTTTCCTCCCATCTTGCTGTGTCACCCAGGCTGGAATGCAATGGCATAACCATAGCTCACTGTAACCCCAAATTCCTAGGCTCAAGGGATCCTCCTGCCTTACCCTTCTGAGTACCTGGTACTACAGGCATGCACTACCATGCCTGGCTAATTAAAAAAAAATTTTTTTTTTCTTTGAGACAGAGTTTTGCTCTTGTTGCCCAGGCTGTAGTGCAACGGCATGATCTCAGTTCACTGCAACCTCCACCTCCCAGCTTCTACTGATTAAGTGATTCTCCTGCCTCAGCCTCTAGAGTAGCTGGGATTACAGGCATGCGCCACCATGCCTGGTCAATTTTTGTATTTTTAGTAGAGACAGGGTTTCTTCATGTTGGTCAGGCTGGTCTCAAACTCCCGAACTTAGGTGATCTGCCCACCTCGGCCTCCCAAAGTGCTGGGATTACAGGCATGAGCCACTGCGCCCAGACACTAAAATTTTTTTTCTATAGATGGGGTCTCACAATGTTGTTCAGGCTTACATTTCTTATTTTTAATGGTGGTAACAACTGTAGGTATTTCACTACACAATTGTACCATTTTTTAATTTAACGCAACAGCTATTATTGGGCTTTTAGTGTTCTTTTGTTTTTGTTTTGTTTGTATTACAAACAATACTATGGTGAACATCCTTATAGCCAATCTTTACAACATCTGTAACTTTTAGGACAAATTTTTAGAAGAAGAATTTTAGAGTCCAAGAGTTTATGTGGAATGACTGTTATCAAATTGTGCTTCAGAAAGTTGGACTAAGGTCCTTCCAAGTTGTTGGTCTTTTTTTTTTTTAATAACAGAATTGCTGTAGAAATTTATATAAAAGGTCAAGATGATTATATTTATGTTCAAGGTGGTATCATTTATTTCTTCTAGGGTCACAAGATGCTGCTCATGATTTGGATACGCTGAAAAAACACAAGGTAAAAAAAATGCTTTAAATCTGGCACAATATACACAGAATATTTTAGTTGTTTTCTTTAGGAAAAATAGTGTTGGTCCATCTTTGGTACATTAGAGAGTTTATTTGATAACGTTTTGGCTATCATTTTAATAGAGTTGAAAAAATAATTGGCACATAATTCAAATATGTGGATCTGTAATCCGTCTTTCCAGTTTTACATTCTTTTCAATCTCCTTCATGTATCCTCATGAACCTGACCTTGGAGGCATGTCTTTCTTGCCTGCACTTATGTACCTCCTCTGTGTGAGATAAACTTTCCCTCATCTCTGCTTGTCGAAGACCTTCCCATGCTTTGAGTCCCAACTCACATACTATGTCTTCTCTAATGCCATTTCCAGCCACTCTATTCCATACAACTGATATGATTTATTATATATTTACTCAAAAGAATTTTTAGCCATCAACCATTTTGTTGAGCACTGTTTCAGGTCATTGAATTGCTGTAGTTGCAGGAGTGCATGAGATTCTTGTTCACTTGAAGCCTATGACCTAAGGGGCAGACAGCAAAGAGAGACAAGCAGCTACAGAACAGTGTGTTCTGTGATTTGATGGGGAAGTGCAGGGTGCTGTAGTGGTGCATAGGAGATGATGCCCTTAGCCCATGTTTGGTTTGTTTTGTTTTTGGGAGGATAGGTGAGTCAGGGGTGACTTCCTGGAGAAAGCGATATTGAAGTTTTTCTCTGAAGAGGCTGGGAAAGGAGTCAACAGCCTATAATCTCAGTGCTTTGGGAAGCCAAGGCAGGAGAATTGGTTGACCCTGGAGTTCGAGGTTATAGTATGCTATGATTTTGCTACTGTACACCAGACTGTGTGACAAAACAAGACTCTGTCTCAAAAAAAGGAAAAAAACTGTTCATACAGAATAAATGGTATGTGTGAAGGCCCAGGAGCAAGAGAAAGGCTAATTAATGCTTTCAGGGACAGAAAAGTTCAGTGACCCTGGAATAGAGAGTGTGAGAAAGAAGGGCACCAAGAGACAAGGCCAGAGAGGTAAGCTTGAGCCAGATCACAAAAGGCCAGGTAAGCCAGAGTAAGTTGTCTGGATTTTATCCAAAAGACTGTGGAAAGCCACTGAGAAGTTACCCAGAGATGTAACAGGATCAAATATGCAGTTTAGAAAGATTTTTATTTAGAAGCAGTATAGGAACTCGATTGGAGGGTTGCTCAAGTTAGAGATGGGGAAACCGGCTATAAAGCTATTGCAGTAATCTGAGGAAAAGATGATAGTGGCTGAGATTAAGATGTAGTGAAGATTGAATTAGATAGATGTGAGGGGATTTTTAGAGGGTAGAATTCTTACAATTTAGTGATTGATTACTTATGGGGCAGGATAGGGAGTGGGGCTAAGGGAGAAAAAAGAGTCAAGGCTGATGTCTAGCTTTCTTTGATAACTAAGTAAGGTTATGAGCTTGAGAACAACATAGAAGGAACAGGCTTTGGAGGAAAAACTGCTCAGGTTTGAATATTTTAGATTTTGGGTGATGTAGATCATCTAGGTGGGTGGATATGTAGGGTGTGAAGTTCTGAATATAGGTGAATATATAGATTTAGGAACCTTCCACTTTTAAGTAGTTACTGAGATTATTGGACTAGATGAAGTTGCCTGGGGAAACGTGTAAAGTAAGAGAGAAAAGGGCCTTTGACAGAATCTTATCACAGAACTGATATATTAAGGAATATCACCCTGTATGGAATGATCAAAGGAAGAAGAGTCTGCAGTGGAAAAGGAAGATCTAAAAGAGGCCAAAAGAAGATAAAACAAAAGGGTGGTGTCATGGAAGCCAAAGAGGGAATGGTGTTTTAAGGAGGACAGAGTCAGTATGTCAGATGCTGCAAAAGTTTAAGTACAATTAGGACTAAATCATGTCCATGGGACTTGGTGACAGAGACGTTGTTAAAAAAGTATGTTTGTGGAAAGTTTCATTTGAATTGGAGGCCAAAGCCATATTGCAAAAGATTGAGAGGTGAAGTGATAGCACGGAGGGCAGGGAGGGAAGAGAGAGGAGCCATAGGTGATGAGGGGGAGGGAAGAACTTTGAGCATGTTTGCTGATGGTAGAGGAAGGAACTGAAGATACAGAAAAGGAAGAATTATGGCTCTAGGAAGATGCCAAGAAAGTAGGAAGCACTGTGACTTCAAGCACAGATTCTGGACCTTATTGAAGATGCATGAGCACATCCTTCATTGTAATCAGAAGGCAGAGGGGAAGTACAGATGTGGACAAAGTTGTTAGTTTTTTGTTTGTTTGTTTTGAGACAGAGTCTTGCTCTGTTGCTCAGGCTGGAGTGCTGTGGCTTGATCTCAGCTCACTGCGACCTTTGCCTCCCAAATTCAAGTGATTCTCAGCTTTTGGATTCTCTTAATGGACTTTCTATGTGGCTTGCTTCCACATGCTTGGTGGACTCTAGGAAAAGGGGGTCAAATACATAGATGGAAGAGAAGGAAGTTCCTCAAGTGTACCACCTGAAAGAAAATATTTTACAGCCACACCTCCCCTTACTTTTCAGCCAGATTAGTTCATCAGAATCTCTGGGTATGAGACCCTGTGGTATTGATAGTTTTTAAAAGTTCATCAGGTCTCTACTAAAAATAAAACAATTCGCTGGGCATGGTGACTCATGCCTGTAATCCCAGCTACTCCAGAGGTTGAGGCAGGAGAATCACTTAAACCAGGAAGTCAGAGTCTGCAGTGAGATGAGATCATGCCACTGCACTCCAGCTTGGCAGCAGAGCGAGACTCTATATCAAAAAAAAAAAAAAGTTTGTCAGGTGACTCTAATGTGCAGTCATCCTGGAGAACCATTTTATTAAGTATAGAATATGAAGGAAAATAGGGAAATGATTCTTGAAAGTTGTGTACCACTGATCTACTTCTCCTATTGAAGTTTTTATATGGATATTTACAGACTAATTCAACAAAGATTTTAAGCATTTTCTGCTAAATTCACTGCTCATTTGCTTATAACACTAAGTTAAACATGTTCCCTACCCCCATGGAGTTTCTAGTGCAATGAAAGAGACAGTCTTTAAGTGATATGAGATGTAATTGGCCAAATCCAGGGCTATGAAAATATATAGGCCAGGTGTAGTGGCTCACACCTATAATCCTAGCACTGTGGGAGGCGGAAGTGGGAGCATCACTTGAGGCCAGGATTTCGATATCAGCCTGGGCCAAAAAAGCGAGAACTGCACCCCCCGCCCCCTGACGAAAAAAAAGAATTAGCTGATTGTCGTGGTATCTGCCTGTAATCCTAGCTACTTGGGAGGCTGAGGCGGGAGGATCACCTGAGCCTAGGAGTTCAAGATTGCAGTGACCTATGATTGCATTATTGCTCTCCAGACTGTGTGACAGATAGAGACACTGTCTCTACATGTTGATCATAAGAGAGAGAGAGAGAGAGAGAGAGAGAGAGAGAGAGAGAGAGAGAGAACGTATAGTAGAAGGAGCACTTCTGGTGTGGGATAAAGCAGTATTATCATTCAGGTGCGTTGCATTTAAATTTTTTACCATTCTTGTTACAGATCAACACCCTAGTCTCTTTTTAGATAACCTAATTCATGGGATTTTTAAAAATCATCTTTTTTCTTTCTCTTTAAGGTGACTCATATTCTTAATGTTGCATATGGAGTTGAAAATGCTTTCCTCAATGACTTTACATATAAGAGCATTTCTATATTGGATCTGCCCGAAACCAACATCCTGTCTTATTTTCCAGAATGTTTTGAATTTATTGAAGAAGCAAAAAGAAAGGTGAGTTTTGTTTTGATCCATAGTTCTTCAGAAGCAGACGTTTGAAAGTATGGATTCATTACCCAGTCTTTATTATTCTCGTAATGAATCTGTAAAAAAAATTAAGAAATTTCCCTTCTAACAATATTTTATTATTTTCTACAGTTATTTGGTTAATTGCTCTTTTTTTAATGTTATATTTACTTTTAACATTAATTCAGTTTCTCATTTTCCTATGTGTTACTGAGAACTGTTAAGAGATAAAATCCTCTACTTACTGAGTTTTTCCTCTGTAGACATGTGGGTAGATTTCCTTTGAGGGTTTATAGTCACCTGACCTCTGACCAATTTGCAAGATAATCAGAGGGACTATAAAACAGAGACTGCTCTAGACTTCTTAGTGTCATTTGTGATGATTGATATGCATTTCATTTTAATGAAATGATGAATGAGATAGTTATTATGAAACTGCATTTTTAGCAATAAAATTTTAAGGCACTTGAAGGACTAAATGTGTATTGCTTTACTTAGATTGTATGACAATGCTGATCAGAAGCTGTCTGTTGGTTTTCTGAAGTTAGAAGACCAATAGCCAATGTCATTCAATTTTGTTACTGGATTCAAGTCAACATTCTGACAGGCAAGGTTTCTTGGTTGGTTGTTATCAATAATTATTCCTTGAAATGGCATCTTTTTAGTCAGCAAATAATTCTTACAGACTTTATGTAAGATACGTAGTTGGGAAAGTAGGAGCATTTACAGAGAGAAATAACTCTTCTGGAACACCTAACAGTGACAGGATTAGTATCAGGTTTAATTGAACTCTGGCCTACCTTCTCTCCCTTCTACTTTCTCTCCTTCCCAGTTTCTCTCCCTCTCTCCCTTCTTTCCTTTAATTTACCAATATTTATTGAATGCCTTAGGTGCCCAGTACTGTTCTACATGCCTTCCTAGTAGACTACCTGGAAAATATATAACTATTCAATTCTAGTGTCCATCAACTTTATTTAATAGCAGATACAGTCGTGCACTACATAATGATGTTTGGTCAAAGATGGACTATATATATGATGGTGGTCCCATAAGATTATAATAATGTATTTTTATCATACCTTTTCTACGTTTAGATACACAAATACATACCATTGTGTTACAGTTGCCTACAAGTCAGTACTGTAACATGCTGTACAGGTTTGTAGCCTTGGAGCAATAGGCCATACCATTCTAGGTTTGTGTAAATACACTCTGTGATGTTTACACCATGAAGAAATTGCCTGACAACACATTTCTCAGACTGCTTCACCATTGTTAAATGATGCATGACTGTATTTGGATGGAAGCAAAGGAAGAGTTTTTTTTTTTTTCTTTTTTTCTTTTTTGGAGACAGAGTCTCTTGCTCTGTCGCTCAGGCTGTAGTGCAGTGGTGTGATCTCAGCTCATGGCAACTTAGGCCTCCTGGGTTCCAGCGACTCTCCTGCCTCAGCCTCCTGAGTAGCTGGGACTCTACAGGCACATGCCACCATGCCTGGCTTATTTTTTGTATTTTAGTAGAGATATGGTTTCACCATGTTGCCCAGGCTGGTCTCAAACTCCTGAGCTCAGGCAATCCACCCACCTTGGCCTCCCAAAGTGTTAGGATTATAGGCATGAGCCACCATGCCTGGCCAAGGAAGAGGTTTTCTAATTCAAAGCCTAATATTAGCCATTCTGTTTTCTTGTGAAAAAATTTACAGGCTCTGGATTGTAACGTTCCAGTGTGTGAGTTAATAGTGTTAAATATAAAAATGCTGTTTCTGTATTAGCTCCTTCTCTAAGGAAATGTAGAATATGCCAGAGATGGCAAAGTATAGATATCATCCATATTCATATTAACATTAGAAGAGATGTAAATGTTGCAAGTAAAAATTAGAGAGGATAATAGTGTCTAGAAAGAAAAGCAAGAGAATGAATATTCTAATAAGCTTGGAATTTTAAATAAATAAAAAAACTAAAGTTTGCCTTAATTTGGGCCAGTAGTTAGAGTGGATTTCAGCTTGGGTTTCCTAAAAACAAAGCCTGAGATGAGCGAGGATTTAGAGCTGATGCTTAATTTGAGACGTACAATCTCTAGGCAGTGAGAGTGCCAAGAAAGGAAAGTGATTCAAGGTGGGATGAGAAGCAATACAGAGTGATATGTTTCCCCTGCTGGGCTCATTTCACAGTGAGCTGACTGGGAAATAGTTGAGTACTCAGCAGGGACAGCTACTCTACCACCCAAAATGTCTCTGGGCAGGCAGTGTAAAGAAACTGCACCTCAACACAGCCTGGGAGGGAGGAAGGAGAGATAATTTATCTGTGTGGCTTTCTGTCAGCTCTTGTTTCCTGTTGGTCAAAGTTTGCCAGTGGGGATATAACTAACCCCATAATTCTGGGTTATAACATTTCACTCATTCAGCAGCCACCTTGAAGCCACATCTAATGCCCTGTAATACAACTTTTCAACCAAGTAAGAAATAGAAAATTCAGAACACAGAGTATGCCTGTCCAGAGTATGCCTGTCTATGCTGTGAACATCATGGAAGAAGAGCCCCTTCTTTGACAGACAAAAGTGAATGGACCCAAGGGGAGAGCAGTCAGCCATGGAGGTGGCGGCTTAGGTGGAGCATGCTGAGAGGGTCTGTGAGATGGTGGTACCACGAGAATCTGAGGAGTTGCAGAAGATGTTTCTGATAAGATCAATTAGATTTCAGCAATATGTTCTACCCTCCCAAGCCATATGTTTCGTACTGGGATCCTAACCTCAGCCAATATTTCCTTTCCCTGAAAACTCAGTGATTCTCCTGCTTCAACCTCCCTAGTAGCTGGGATTACTGGTGCACGCCACCATGCCTGGCTAATTTTTGTATTTTTAGTAGAGATGGGATTTTGCCATGTTGGCCAAGCTGGTCTCGAATTCCTGACGTCAAGTGATCCACCTGCCTCAGCCTCCCAAAGCACTGGGATTATAGGCGTAAGCCACCATGCCTGGCAGACCAATATATATTTAGTTTTAGCAATATAATTCTTGAATTTTTTTTTCATTTTTTTTAGAAAAGATCTCTTCATGGCTTTGTCTATTTTATATTCAAGTATTGTTAAATCTAATTACTCAGTGAATTACATGTTTCAAAACTACTTTTAGAGGCCCTAGTTTGTTGTTTTCATCTTTTCACATACAGTTGCCAAGTGGAATGGTTTCCATTTCCCAAGTCTTTCCTCATTTCTCTCTGAACTTGTAAAACTCTGTTTGGTTTCTCTGTCCTTCCTTTATGCCTAAAGGGACAGAAATACACCTGAGAGGAACAGTAATAGTAATTTCTATAGCCCGAAGAGTCCTTTTAGGAACTAAATTTATTGGTCCCCTCTTTTTATGTGCAAAAGGTATAAAGCATGACAATGTATATTTGATATTTCATGTTTATTATTTATAAGATGTGATTTATGCAAGTAGTCCATGTTCTTTGTAGAAAAAAATGGAAAATGCAGATAAAAATTAAGACACCCTACTTCCACACTTAGATATGAGCCTGCTTTTTTTTATTTTTTATTTTTTTTTTTGGGCAACTTCGTGACTTTTATTTGTGGTGCCTGTGCTTTATCTTGAAAATACCTTCTCTGCCTCAGACAGTGGCCGGGAAGGGGGCAGCAAAAAATAGAAAACATCCTTCCCTATTGCACATGGACCCTATATACAGGCCCACCTGCCTGACTCTTGGCACATTCTTGGATCCCTGCTCAGGAGGGGAGGGGTGATGGGTGACATCACACGTGAGATGGGGACCTCTGGTTCTTGAGTACTGATCTTTGCTCTTCTTGGTCCTCAGTTCCTTCCTGGTCCCGTCTCCAGCCCTGGCCCCCTCTATGTAGCCTGCTTTTTGTATTTAATGATATTAAATCATTTAAAATTTTTGCATAGTATTCTGGTAGTTGGTGATTCCATAACTTATCCTATTTCCTACTATGAAACATGTAAGCTGTTCATAGTTTTTTGTTCAATATAAGTAAAAGTTTATTAGAAAAACATTATGAGTCTAAATAAGTACCTAAATTCACCAAGTTTTTAGCTGCGTCTGTTACCAATAGAGGGTCATGACTGCAAGTTGTCCAGGTTCTTGGTGTTTTGAACATAGTTGGACAAAACGCCCAGCAAAGCAAAGAAAGAATGAAGCAACAAAAAAGAGTGAAAGCAGGGATTTATTGAAAGCGAAAGCACACTCCACAGTGTGGGAGTGGGCCAAAGCAGCGGGCTGAGGGACAGGATTCAGAATCTTCTTGGTTCCAAATACCTGCTAGAAGTTTCCCATTGGCCACTTCATGCTCACCTCATGTAAATGAAATGGTAGTCTGCAATCAGCCTGATTGGTTGCAAAAAGCAGGCAACCAGAGGCTAAAGGGAAGTTACAAAGGTCATGCTCCTGTGCAAACATCTGATTGGATGCCAAAAGCAACCAATGAGAGGCGAGGGTGAAGTTACAAAGTTATACTTCTGTGCAAACCAAGACTTGGCCTGCAGTCAGTCTGTTTGGTTGTGGACAGCAAAGTTCCCATCTGACATGCGGAAAAGGTGAGGGGTTTGCAAAGGCAGTAGCCTCTTAGGCATGGAAAGTTAGGGTTTTCCTTTCAATTTAGTTCTAGGAAGTCATCGTGAATGAGCGTTAGGTTCCCTGCCTCCAGACCCTATTCTTCTGCCTTACTTCTTCCAGTTTGTTTCAAAGCAGTCTACCCATCAGTTTTTTTGTATTTCTCATGCTTACATTGCCCTGTACTACTGTGGAGAGTCATGAGTGGACTATTCTGACCTGTGATCTTCAAAGTGTTGTCCAGTTTGCTACCAGACCTCTGCAAGATAAGAAGGTTGTGTCTGAATACAAACCAAGACATTGCTTAGTTCATTGAGAGATTTTGGCTACTCCCCCACCGCACCCCACCCAAAAGCTGAACTAAGCAGTATATTTTTACTGACAATTGATTTTCATTCCACCGCAAAATTCTTATTTCATCATAGGTGATTGTCAAGTACTTGCCGACTACCACATGATGCTCAAGGTTTTTTTTTTTTTAAGTTCTGGGGTACATATACATGATGTGCAAGTTTGTTACATTGCTAAACGTGTACCATGGTGATTTGCTGCACCTATCAACCCATCACCTAGGTATTAAGCCCAGCATGCATTAGCTATTTTTCCTGATGCTCTCCCTCCTCCTACCCTGCCCCACCCGAACAATCCCCCATTTTATGTTGTTCCCTTCCATGTGTCTATGTTTACATTGTTCAGCTTTCACCTATAAGTAAGACATGTGGTGTTTGGTTTTCTGTTCCTGCATCAGTTTGCTAAGGATAATGGCTTCCAGCTCCATCTGTGTCCCTGCAAAGGACATGATCTCATTCCTTTTTATGGCTGCATAGTATTCCATGGGGTATATGTACCACATTTTCATTATGCAGACTATCATTGATGGGCATTTGAGTTGATTCCATGGCTTTGCTATTGTGAATAGTGGTTATGGTTATGCCCAGGTTTGGTTTTTTTTTTTCTTTTGAGACAGAGTCTCACTCTGTTGCCTAGGCTGGAGTGCAGTGGCATGATCTCAGCTCACTGCAACCTTTGTCTCCTGAGTTCAAGTGATTCTCCTGCCTCAGCTTCCCAAGTAGCTGGGATTACAGGGACCTACCACCATGCCTGGCTAATTTTTGTATTTTTAGTAGAGATGGGGTTTCACCATGTTGGCCAGGCTGGTCTCGAACTCCTGACGTCACAATCTGCCCACCTCGGCCTCCCAAAGTGCTGGGATTACAGGTGTGAGCCATCACACCTGGCCATGCCAAATTTTTAATGGAAGTCAAATATAAGGGAAAACACCTGGGCTTGGCTTAGTTACTATTCACAAATATTAATTACTTATTTTGAGAATATGTGAGGGATACACATTGCTGTCCTCAAGGAGCTTGCAGTCTAGTTGAAAACTATACATAATAGCTCGAGAACAAAGAGAACTCTATGAAACTATACATAATAGCTTGAGAACAAAGAGAGATAGTAATTATGCTATCTGCCTATAGCATAATTACTATCTGCCTATAGCATAATTACTACTAGCCCATAGCAAAATGGTGATTTGAATTTTTGAAAGAACACTTTCCTCTCAGAAGTGCAGAACAAATTTATTGACTTAGCAAACAGTTATGGAATACCTAATATATGCCAAGAATTGCACTAAATATTAGGCATACAAAGATGGCCAAGACATTCCTCCTGCCCTTATTTCATTTGGAAAGAGGCAGTCTTAGAACAGAAGTCAGAATTAGCTGTACCAAGAAGAGCAAAGGTCTTCTAGACATAGGACAACAGCAAGTGCAAATGGTAAAAAAATGCTTTGTAAATTGTTACTGTTTTCAGCTCTGGAAAAGGGATATAAAGCCAATAATTTCTCTGGAAATACTTTTAAGGACAATATGATGCTAAAGGAATAATCGAAAGGTAGAAAGTAGGTAAATTCAAAAGCTGTAGAAAAACAGCCGTTATATAAAGCAGAAAGAAGAAAATAATATTACCATTTTGAAACATTAGCTAAAATTGGATGCACAATATGTAAGACTGAAAATAAATTTAGCTTCATGTTCAAAAGCCTATGTATGGATCATAAAGTAGAGCCAACTAATAGAAGGAAATATAGTATAAGCAGGAAATATTAAAAGTGACATTGGAATGGACAGCAGGACTCCAAGGTGGTGTCAGTGGTCCCAGTGAAGGACAAGAAACTTCTGGAGGTCAAACTAGGGGAGCTGCTAAGCTGGATCTTGAGGCGGGACTTCAGCCCTAGTGGCATTGCCCGAACCTTTCAAAGAGGTTACTATCGGGACTATAACAAGTACATCAACATGAGGAAGGGGAGCATCTCGAGGATTACCATGGTGCTGGGATGCTGCATGCTCTTCAATTACTGCCTTTCTTACAAGGAGCTCAAGCACAAGTGGCTTTGCAAGTACCACTGAAGAAGAGGACACGCTCTGCACTCCCTGCCATGATGTTCTTGGCCCAAGCCCCTCCATAAGGAACACAATCTTGATCATTGTTGAATCCTTTCCTATCCTAATGGGAATTAACCTCCAAATAAAGGATGACTGGAAAAAAAAGTGACATTGAAGCTTATTAAGTTTATGATTGTAAGTTTCTTTGGCATGTCTAGTTAATTTTATGCTAAATGAAGTCCATTAATAATTTTCATCAATTACTTTAGTATAATTTTTAAACATCTTAAGTTTTATAAAAAATGGGTGATCGCTACAAAATGAGAAAAGTTCCCAAGGTGTATAGTGAATATTTATGTTTTACTTTTCTTATATAGAAACTGTTAGAGTTTGGAAATCAGTCATAAATATCTGTAAAAAACAGTTTATCCCATGGTAATGTAAGATGTGAAAAAAAGAAAACAATTGATATTGTCCTTTTTTATATGAGGATTTTCAAAATGTTAGCTAACATTTTTGTTGTTAATCATATGGCTTTCTTGAAAAGAGACCTACTTGCAAATTTGTTACAGCAGATCAAGAAAAGGAATTTTGCAACAGATGTATGAATCAGAAAACTGCCTTGCAAAAGTAAAACGGTCATAACAATAGTATTGTTGATACATGCTTTAGTAGTATGTTCCCCACCGTCCCTCCTCTTTTTTTGTGTGTTGTACCAAATAAAGGATCAGGAAACGAAGTAACTAAAATGTCTAATTCTGGAGGGTGTGCTCACAGTTCACCACATTTCATTTAGATCATTAACTTTTTAGAAGCTTCAGGTGGGCCAAGCTGTATCAATGCTGTCCCATCAGATCTATCACATTCATTATTAATACAATATTGCCCCCATCAGCACTGGTCTTACACTGTGTCTCTTTTCACTGGGAAAGTATCATTTGCAAGTTACCTGAAACGTTTTTCATTTGTTGACCTCATCCTGGTGTCTGATTACTTTTTCCACTTTACATTGTTATGAGCTATTTGTGTCACATTTTACTACCTCATAAGTTTAAATATTTTTAAGTAACTTCCTGCCAGAATAAAATATGTTCAAGGGTAGAAAATGTTTTCCTTGCTGATTATTTAAGCAGAGTTGGAAGCCACTGACACTAGTTTCTTTATGAGAACACTATGTATACTCTGGAACATTTCTGGCTTTCTGTTTATAGTTAGGATTTTATTTTCTGTTTCCACATATATTTCCTGTTTTTTTTTCTTACTTATGTACATTTGTCTACTAAGTTGTTAGGTTTTTACGTGTTCTTTACTGGATTACTTTAGTGCAAGATAGTATTTCAGAATTCTAAACATCATTAAAGCATTTCAGTCATGGGATAGTAGGTAAGGGAAGTATAGGTTGATTGATTGATTGAGTTTCCATCATTGCTGGTAATGAATTTTATTTCAATCATCAAATAAATTGAATCAAATAAATAGATAAAATTGAATATTTACTTTATAATTTCAAGAAGTATAAGAAAGTGCAATTGATTTAATAACCTTTCTCAAATGAATAATGAAGATTTTTGTTTGATTTCATTGTAGGATGGAGTGGTTCTTGTTCATTGTAATGCAGGAGTTTCCAGGGCTGCTGCAATGGTAATAGGCTTCCTGATGAATTCTGAACAAACCTCATTTACCAGTGCTTTTTCTGTGGTGAAAAATGCAAGACCTTCTATATGTCCAAATTCTGGCTTCATGGAGCAGCTTCGTACATATCAAGAGGGCAAAGAAAGCAATAAGTGTGACAGAATACAGGAGAACAGTTCATGAGTTGCATTGTAGCAGACGATGGACAACTGTAGTTTCTGAATTTGCTTCTATAGCCATCTTTTCCCTTTTTTGGAGAGTAGACTAGCAAAACTCCTTTGTTCCCTCTTGCCTTTTTTAAGCATAAATGGAGGTCAATTTGATTGTACTGAACTACTGTATAAATAAATTTCAAATGTCATTACTTTCTCTGTTATTATAATGTGTGATTAAATGCTTTTGTAAATTGCTAAGGGAAAATAACAATGTATTCCTAATCATTGCTTTCTGTAGAAGAAAAAGGTTTAAATTTAAAATATGTATTTAGAGCATGGAGAGAATCAGTTAATGAAGCCTATTTTTCTGCAACAGGTTTTATTAAGGAAAAAACTTGAAGTGCTACTTAACTTACTATTTCAAAAGGAGGTAAATTTTTTTAAAATAATCTTTTTAAGATTAAAACTGAATACCTTAAATCTCCCAAAAGAGGTAACGAGTATCTGAAGGTTTATACAATATTTATATAGTGGCTACAGTATTCACAAAATTCTTACGTTCTCTTATGAAATATATGCACTTTTCATTTTGTTTTCTTCTTCTTCTTTTTTGTTTTTTTGAGACAGAGTTTGGCTCTTGTCACCTGGAGTGCAATGGCATGATCTTGGCTCACTGCAACGTCTGCCTCCTGGGTTCAAGCAATTCTGCCTCAGCCTCCCAAGTTGCTGGAATTACAGGTGCCTGCCACCATGCCTGGCTAATTTTTGTATTTTTAGTAGGACAGAGTTTCATTATGTAGGCCAGTTTGGTCTCCAACTCCTGACCTCAGGTGATCCACCCACCTTGGCCTCCCTGAATGCGGGGATTACAGGTGTGAGCCACTGTGCCCGGCCTCATTTTGTTGTTTTCAATTCTATTTGAATTTCTTTCAAATGTATAGATGTTCTCTCATACATTATTGTGAGCTTTTGGTACTTTGAATAGGTGATTTATTCTCTTACAGTTTGTGCTTTTTATCTTGGGTGACTAGCATTCTGTTTTTGGATCCTATGTCATAATTTTTTGAGAAAATGTTTGTGATACTGCAAGATCATTTAAAGATATGATTTGTTTAGTGGCCTATTTTCTACTTCAGTATTCTACTGGAGAACTTTTTTTTTTTTTTTTTTTTTTGAGATGAAGTCTCGCTCTGTAGCCCAGGCTGGAGTGCAGTGGTGCAATCTTGGCTCACTGCAACCTCCGCCTCCCGGGTCCGGTTCAAGCAATTCTCCTGCCTCAGCCTCCCAAGTGGCTGGGATTATAGACATGAGCCACCATGCCCAGCTAATTTTTGAATTTTTTAGTAGAGACGGGGTTTCACCATTGGCCAGTCTGGTATTGAACTCCTGACCAGACTGGTCTTGAACTCCTGACCAGACTGATCCACCTGCCTTGGCCTCTCAAAGTGCTGGGATTACAGGTGTGAGCCACTGTGCCCAGCCTTGAGGACATATTTGTAAAGGGCGAAGAGTTATGGTTTTATAAGAAACTTACATACTTTTAGGAGACCTACAATCATTTACAGTTTTATCTTTGGCCTTTGAATAGGTTCTTTTTTATTTAATGTCTCCATATTTGCAAGACTGAGCTCTGCACATTATAAATTTGCTTAAATATTTTAATTTTTTCTTCAGAATAAGCTGTACTTAAAATTAATTGGACAATTTTTTTGTTTTGTTTTGTTTTTCAAGACAGGGTCTTGCTCTGTCACCCAGGCTGGAGTGGAGTGGCGTGAACACAATGCACTGCAGCCTCTACCTCCTGGGCTCAAGCAATCCTCCTGCCTCAGTCTCCTGAGTAGCTGAGATTACAGCTGTGCACCACCACATCAGGCTAATTGTATTTTTATTTTTGTAGAGACAGGAGTCTTGCCATGTTGGCCAGGCTGATCTCAAACTTCTAGACTCAAATAATCCTCCCACCTGAGCCTCCCAAAGTGCTAGGATTATAGGCGTGAGCCACCACACCTGGCCTGATAGTTTCCAAATAGTTTTTCATGACCTAGAAGATATCATTGCCATGTAGATTTTATTTTTAAAAGTCCTAAGCTCTTCTTAAATATACATTATAGAGAGCAAGCATAGATGGAAAGTGCGTATTGAACACATCTCTGCATTTGAGAAGGCAGGCTTTCATATGCTGTCATGAACAAAAAGTAGAAGTGATAAATGCAAGTTATGTTTTGAGACTGCTTATACCCTGACAAGATGCCATCACTTGCAATGCTATGAACTCTTTGCTTCTGCTAAGAAGCAGCCTAAATATAATCAACCTACAGTGAGCTCTTCGAAGTCAACCAAGGCAGGAAGAAGGCGCTTAAATATGGGACCGATGTATAAGGTTGTCTCTATAGTCAGTATCACTGTGGGTTTTCTGGATGAGCCTTTTCCATTCACAAGAAAGCATTTATTTAAATACAGTTGATTTTGCTGAGTCCTGTTTAGTTTTCAGCCATTAAATGTCACATGAAGCCTTGATAGAATTTGTTCATAATGGATCGTGATATTATCATTATTATTATTATTATTACTACTATTAGAGGCAGAGTTTTGCTCTTGTTGCCCAGACTGGAGTGCAGTGGTGCGATCTCAGCTCACTGCAACCTCTGCCTCCCAGATTCAAGTGATTCTCCTGCCACAGCCTCCCAAGTAGCTGGGATTACTGGCATGTGCTACCACACCCAGCTAATTTTGTATTTTTTTAGTAGAGACAGGGTTTCACCATGTCAGTCAGGCTGGTCTCAAACTCCTAACCTCAGGTGATCCACCTGCCTTGGCCTTCCAAAGTGCTGGCATTACAGCAAAGCCACCTTGGCCGGCCTGGATTGTATATTATTTATGTCTGTAGTTTGTATGCTTAGTTGTTGCCTGTAGTGATCTGGTTAAGATTCAAACATTTGGTTGGGTGTGGTGGCTCACACCAGTAATCCCAGCACTTTGGGAGGCTGAGGCGGGCAGATCATGAGGTCAGGAGTTTGGCCAACATGGTGAAACACTGTTTCTACTAAAGATACAAAAAATTAGCTGGAAGTGGTGGTGTGCACTTGTAATCCCAGCTACTTGGGAGGCTGAGACAGGAGAATCTCTTGAACCTAGGAGGCAGAGGTTGCGGTGAGCAGAGATCACGCCATTGTACTCCAGCCTGGGTGACGCAACAAGACTCTGTCTCAAAAAAAAAAATTTAAACATTTATATTTTGTATCTTCTACAGAAGTGCTTTGAGCATCAAGTTTGTTTTCATCTCAGATTGCAGTTTGCTGTATTAAAATAGATCAGTGAATGTAATTCAGTCTTTTAGGGGTACCATGTAAAGTATAAGGTCATATATACAATATGTTTATTTCACTTTCCATGGAGATAAATACTCTGTAATTCCTAGTTATTTTAAAAAAGGAACTCTATCATTACAATCCTCTTCCTGACATATTGTAAACTTAAAACATATGTACATAATATAGGCCTGTTTTTAAGGAGAGGAAAAATATTTCAAGGAGTTTTTGCCTCTTGTTTTTTAAATAGATTATTCTGCCATTTTTTAAAGGAAAGGGAAAATGAAAACAGCGTGTCTTTTTAAACATTGAAAAGAAATATAGAGGCTTTAAACAACAAACTGAAAAAGGTGAGTAGAACAAAGGCACTGGAGCATACAATACAATTCTATTTATTTGAGGTTAATTGAGGTTAATAATTTTTAAATGTTTTTCTAATTTTATGCTTTAAAACAGGTTTGTGATTACATTCAATTTGAATTGAAGAAGAAGTATATAGATTTTTGGAAAACCCAAACAATATTTTTCTTAGATTTTTGCAGACAAAATTTAGACCACTATACTAATTCAAAGACAAATATTTCAGGGGAAATGGAGTATAGTATTTAACATTTTATTTGCAATTTTACTTTTTCTTCCCTTCTTCCTATTGAAACTTGATTAAAATGTATGAATATGATACTTGTATTTTTTTTTTCAGCTTAGACTGATTGATAATTTCAGTGGTAGTGGGGAAACCTGAATTTGTCAGCATGATTATTTGTAACTCAGATTGTTCAAATGTATATAGAAGGTCCCCTTCAAGTGTTTTTCCAAATAGTCATAAATGTAGAAAGTATAAATCAGAATATCATCTTATAACCTTACAGCGTGAGCTAACCCAATGAGTCAATACCTTTATAAGCAAAACCATGATAAATATAAAAACAACAGAAATGTGACATGATTACTTATTTATTTGTTTCAGGCGACTCTAAATAGCTGATTTTTCTGCCAAAGGGATCCTGAACATAATTAGTTACCCTGTAGTTATTTCGGAATTTAAACCAGAAGGCTTTGAAGTTGTATATTCTTGCCATACATAGAATGGCATTTATAATCAATGGTTTGTTTCAATTGATGTACACTTAAAAAATAACTTACAGTTAAACTTTTCTATTTCAAGTAAAGCTTTGAGTTACTTATTTTTATACATATTTATCATGTACCCCTTATTGTTTCTAGGTGTTGATATACTTTAATAAATATGATAACTCGAATATTTCACCATTAGTATATTTCTTTGAAGCTATTTGTTTTAAAAGATATAACACAAAAGATTAGCACCTAGAATATATATAAGAAATTCTCAAAATTCAACAAGAAAAAAAAATCAACCCAATTAGGAAATGGACAAAATGTATAAAGAGACACTTTACCAAAGAAGATATACAGGTGACAAACAAGCACTACCGGGAAAGTGCAAATTAAAACCACAATGAGTTATCACTACATACCCACCAGAGTGGCTAAAGTAAGAGATAATGGCAAATAATGACAACACCAAATGTTGGCAAGGATATAGAGAAATAGAATCACTTACATGTTGTTGGTGGAAATGTAAAATGGTACAGCTACTCTGGAAAATATTTTGGCAGTTTTTATAAAAGCTAAATACACAACTACTGTATGACCCAGAAGCTATACACCTGGGCATTTTTCCCAGAGAAATGGTTATGTATATTAATACAAAACATTGTACATGAATGTTTATAGGCACTTTATTTGTAATAGTCAGAACTGGAAACAACCCAAATGTTCCTCAGTGGTTGAATGGTTATCTTAACTGTGATGCATCTATGACATGGAATACCACTCAGTAATAAAAATCAACAAACTAAAAATATATGCATCAAGCTGGATGAATCTACAAAGAATTATGCTGAGTAAAAAAGTCAATCTGCAAAATGTTACATACTGTGTGATTCCACTACTATAACAAAATTGGAAATGGAGAACAGAATAGTGATTTTCAGGAATTAAGGAAGTGGTGGAAGCAGAGGGAAGTTGGTGGGGTTATAAAAGGGCAACATGAAAGATCCAGGAAATGTCCTTTAACTTGATGTATCAATGTTCAATATCCCGGTTGTGATACTGTACTATAATTTTGCAAGATGTAACCATTGGGAGAAACTGGGTAAAGGGCACATGAAATTTCTCTGCATTATTTTTTAATAACTGCTGGTGAATCTATAAATATCTCAAAATTTAAAACAGTTTTTAAAAGGCTTAATGAAAAAACCCAAGTCTTTGACTTCATGGAGTTTATAATCTAGTTGGGAAGGGAGATATGGATTATGTTTTAAAGTACAGAAGTATATAACTCAAACAGTAACCTCATCTAGTTATGAGGGAAGGCTTTTCTGACTTTTGAGTGTCATTTACCATCAGTTATAAAAGATAAGTAGGAGTTGACCAAGTGAGGGAGAGTGGGTTGTTGCAGGTCTTCCAGAACTGAGGAAAGAGAATATGTAAAGACCCAGGGTTGGGAAGGAGCATGACACATTGGAGTGATGAAAAGAGGGCTGAATGGCTGGAGCAGTGAACCAGAAGCAATAAGATGGTTTCAGATGAGGCTGGACTGTTAGGCTACATCAAGCAGGAGTTTGTAAGCAGCTCTAGGATTTTGGCCTTTTAAACAGTGAAAGAAACTGAGAAGTTTTGAGATAGGATCTTGCTCTGTCGCCCACGCTAGAGTGCAGTGGCATGATCAAAGCTCTCTGCAGCCTCAACTTCCCAGGCTCAAGCAATCTGCCTGCCTTAGCCACCCAAGCAGCTGGGACTACCTGTAGCTATCCCGCCTCAGCCTCCCAAACTGTTGGGATTATAGGTGTGACTCACTGTACCCAGCAAAATGGAAAAGTTTTAGGCAGGAGAGAAATTTATGCAGAATATTACTTTTAAAAGATCACTCTGACTGCACTGTGGAGATTGGATTATGGAGGGAAAGCAAGATCAATAACGAAGCTAGGTCCAGGTCTCAGGTGATGAAACTGGGATTTTGCTAAAGCAGTAAAAATTGAAAAAAAAAAAAAAGGATGTATTTAAGTGGTATTTAGGAAGTCGAATTCACAGGGCTTGGCATTGAATTAGTATTGGAAAGAGAGGTTTTCAAGACCATTTATGGTTTTATGCTTTAATAACTAGATGGCTGGTGGTGCAATTCCCTGAGATAAATATTCAAGTTTTACAAAAAAGACGATGAGTTTGGCTTTTTACATTTGATTTTGAACTGCCTTTGAGATATACAAGTCAAATAGAAATGTCAAATAGGTAATTGAGTATATAAAATTGTACCACACAGAATGATCTGGGCTGGTGGTATGAATTGAGAGTCATTGTAGGCAATTTGCATAGATGACAACATATAAGGAAAGAGTGTAGGGTAAGACCAGATCATAAGATAGAGCCCTGGGGGACAATTATTATTATTATTATTATTATTATTATTACTATTTTTATAGAGACAGGGTCTTGCTATGTTGCCCAGGCTGGTCTCAAACTCCTGGGATCAAGCGATCTTCCTGCCTCAGTCTCCCAAAGTGTTAGAATTATAGGTGTGAGTCACTGCACCTCGCTAGGGGAACAATTTTTAGTGGTGAGGTAGAGGAGGATGAATCAAGAAAAGACACAGTCAAATGATCAGAGAAATAGGAGGGAATCCAAGAGAATACAATGTCAGAGAAACTGAAGGTCTTCAAAGAGAGTGTTCAAGAACTCGTGCTAAGAAGTTACAAAAGGTTAGAACCAAAAATGTTTTGGATTTAGCCTCATGGTGGTTGTATTTGTCTGTTCTCGAATTGCTATAAACAAATATTAAAGACTGGGTAATTTATTTAAAAAAAGAGGTTTAATTGGCTTATAGCTCTGCAGGCTGTAGAGGAAGTTTAGTATTTGCTTCTGGAAAGGCCTCAGGGAGCTCTTTACTTATGGTGAAAGGCAGAGCAGGAGCAGGTGCTTCACATGGTGAAAGCAGGAACAAGAGAGTGAGGTGGGAGATACTACACGCTTTTAAACATCCAGATTTCATGAGAACTCACTATCTCAAAGACAGTATCAAGAGGGATGTGCTAAACCATTCATGAGAAATCCACCCCCATGATCCAATTATCTCCCACCAGCCCCCTACCTCCAACACTGTAGATTACATTTCAGTATAACATTTGTGTACAGATCCAAAACATATCCGAGGTCTTTGGTGACTTTGGAAAGACTTGTTTGGCAGATTAATGGTGGAAGAAGCCAAATTACTTTATCAAAAGCTATGCCATATGCTGAATCACAGGTAAGAACATTAGGCTAAAATTCAGTTGTTGAATATATCATATATAATATATATCTGTCACTGGGTAAATAAGTCAATGTATTATGTGAGGTAGGAAAATTATTCACACTATTCAGATTTTTAAAACTGAGTCTAAGAGATGTTAATGTCACGTAACTATTAGGTATTTAAAGTCAAGATTTGCACCTGCTCAACAACATGCTGATTCACTAAACAAAGGCATTATCAACCAAGGAAAGATTCATGTTTTCCTTGTTTTTTCGTTTGTTTTTTTGTAGAGACAGGGTCTCACTCTGTCACCCAGGCTGGAGTGCAGTGGTGTGATCATAGCTCACTGCAGCCTCAAACTTCCTGGGCTCAAGCGATCCTCCTACTTTAGCTTCCCAAGTATCTGGGACTACAGGCATGCACCACTGTGCCTGGCAAAATTTTTTGTTTTTATTTCTTGGGTCCCCCTATGTTGACCAGGCTGGTTTCAAACTCCTGGCCTCAAGTGATCTCTTGCTTCAGCCTCCTGAGTGGCTAGGATTACAGGCTGGAGCCACCATGCCCAGAGTTTTTCATCGATTGTTTCCTCTTATTTTTCATATAAGCTGAGACAGAATGCATGACTTGTGAACACTCTAGAATTTAGGCTTATTGATTTAAAAAAATTAATTAGGGAAAATATCAAACATACACAAATTTATAGAGAATAGCATTGAGTTCTAGAATCTGAAATGAGGAAAAGGAAAAAAAGAATAGCATAATTAATTACCATCAACATTTATTGACTCATGGCATTTCTGGTTTAATGTATACCCCTAGCCATCATCCCTCTTCCTTTTCTGCCCTCCCTACCCTAGCAAATTATGTCAAGGCAAATCCCAGACATAGCTCTTTCTAAAATCCATAGCATTTTTTATTCAAAGTTGTCAGTTTTGCCTGCTATAAACTTCCACTTTTAAACATCTGATCAAATTATCTGATAGTTTAAATAGAAGAGCAGGAAATAAAATTACACCTGAAAGTTATGTAAGAGCAGGCAATAAAATTACACCTGAAAGTTATGTAAGATTTAAAGTTAGTTTTTCACTTCCTACAGGTGAAGGAACCATTTAATTGATTTAAAGACAACAGGTGACTCAAGTAAACTGATGTTTCTTTTGAAGTTTAGCTGCTTCCTTTCTGCCGGTTGTTTACTATAATAAAATGATCAGAAAAACTTCATGTTTTCACATGTAATATTTTATTTTAAAATTTATAAAGGCATGGCTTTGGTCAGATAATGCAAATAACAATGAGGAAATTTTTATTTATTTATTTTGAGATGGTGTTCTCGTCACCCAGGCTGGAGTGCAATCACGTGATCTCAGCTCACTACAACCTCCACCTCCTGGGTTCAAGTGATTCTCCTGCCTCAGCCTCCTGAGGTGGGCACCTGTAATCTGGAATTACAGGTGCCCACCACTACATGCAGCTAATTTTTGTATTTTTTTTTAGTAGAGATCAGGTTTCTCCATTTTGGCCAGGCTGGTCTCAAACTCCTGACCTCAGGTGATCTACCCACCTTGGCCTCCCAAAATTCTGGGATTACAGGCATGAGCCACCCCCCCCCCATATCTGTATTCTTTTAAAGATGATCTCTGATTTTTTTAAAATATGATTTTTTTAAAGATGAGGTCTTACTGTGTGGCCCAGGCGGATTTTAAACTCCTGAGCTCAAGCAATCCTCCTGCTTCAGCCTGAACCACTGCACCCAGCCAGATCTCTACATCGTATACATCACACAGCACGTTTGGAGATCACTTGTTCTTGGTCCCTATGAAGTCATGGTTCCTCTGTGTGCTTTATGTGACATCACTAACTGAATGGTAGCCCTTGCTACATCAGGTGTTGAAGGTTGAGATGGTGAGAGCGTGAGTGATAAGATGCTCTCTTCCCTTGCTCTCTTTCTGAAGATGACAAACTCCATCTTTTTTCTGAAGTCTTACTAAAGGTGGGAATCTTTTTTCTTCACTTCAATTTAAAAAATTATTTGTTTTTTTGTAATAGAATAAACTGAGAGTAGGCTTTTAAGAGCAACAAGTTGATTTTATATTTATATACAAACACTGCATAGTGTTAGACACTTATAAATAGGTTGATGAATATTCAGTATATATGATAGGTACATAAGCAGTTTGGGTGTGAATATATTAAACTTATTGACAAATTTTTTAAATGTGAGATTTTACATATTTCTGACTTTTTCAAAATTTCAGTTTAGAAGAAAGTTGAAATATAGCCCAGCTCTCTGTAGCCCTAGGTACTCCAAACCAAGTGTTTCAAGAATCACACAGAACTGTGATAGTTGGCAGTTTAGGGGGCAAGAACACTTGTACTCTTTCTGTTCCTCCCCTCCCAACTGGGCAGTTGTATTTATTAAGCATCTGCACCATCCTTTGTTGAAGAAAGGGCTCCCCACTTAAGTTTGATAATCAATGGTCTACAAAAATAGCACTTTGATGAAATCTGATGTCCTGGGAGGGAGGCATTTGGGGAACCCTGAATTCAGAACAGAAATAGGAAACAGGTTCCATTTGACAGTTTATTTAATATGTTCAGAATAGAAGGTAGAGAAACAAGTATTGTAATCAAGAAAATATTCATGTACAGAGGAATATAGTGAACATACAATATTTCTAAATATTGCATGTTCACCATATCTATAAACAGGTCTTTATTTTATGATAATAAGCACTTTTAATAGAATTAATGTGCAGTTATGATTTTTAAAATTGGCAAACATGCAAAATTGCATTAAATAAGTCATGTCAGATAATTATCCTGTGTTTAATATTTATTTACAGCTTGTAATTAATGTTTAATCATTTTGTTATCGGTGGTGGGAATCTGAGTTACATAGCACCAAAATATGTTACCAGTGGCAAATCGATACGGGTCTGTAGCAACAATTCTCGCCTCCTCAGGAGAAAGAATTCGACTAACGGGCATAGGGCAGAAGAGACCAAGGCAAGTTTTAGAGCAGGAGTGAAGGTTTTTTAAAAAACTTTAGGGCAGGAATAAAAAGAAAGTAAAGTACACTTAGAAGAGGGCCAAGCGGGCATCTTGGAGGACAAGTGCCCCATTTGACCTTGGACTTCCAGCACCTTGCATCCCTTTCCCCTTGATTCTTCCTTTGGAGTGGGCTGTCCATGAGCACTCTGGAGGTGAGCATGCGCAGTGTGTTTACCGGAATTGTACGCATGCTCACTAGAGGTGTTCTTCCCTTAACAACTGAAAGTCACCGAGGTCATATGCCAGTTAAACTCTTCCATTTTGCCTGTTAATATGCCTGCCTGAGCCCACTCTGCCAACTCCTGAGATCTTATTGGGAAGCTGCTGACCACCAGTTTTCTATTGGGAAACTGCCTTTCCCTGGGGCCGGCTGCAACCAATTATTTTAGAGAGACACTTTAACAATCGCCTGACCAGCACCTGATGGTCGCCTGACATTCTGGTTGGGGCAGGGGGCGCCCTCTCTTGCCCTGTTTATGCCTGACTAGATACCTACTGTAACCATTTATTTTTCAACATACATTCATTGAAAAGTGATGGAAATACAAAGTAGGAAAAGTTATGGTTCCTGCCCTCAAGAAAATCCATCTAGTGGGACTGAAAAGAAAACTTACCAGACGAGTATTTAGACCAAAGTGAGGTGAAGAGATAAGATGATTCACAGTTGGCATGGCTGGGGCAGGTTTCATGACAGAAAGAGGCTTGAGCTGCTACTTGAAAGAAACACAACACTTTTCAAATTGGGGTGGAAAGCTAAGGGATGCTAGGCAAAGGGCTGATGTGAGCCAGAAATACAATGTGAAGAGCTGTTCACAAGAGAATGAGGGGTTTCAACACGGAATAATGAGAGAATTGATTGGAGCAAAAGGTTAGGGTGAGGAGGTGAAGAAAATTTGTATTTTTTTGGGCGGGGGGTTAGGGAACAGGATCTTACTCTGTAGCCTAGGCTGGAATTCAGTAGCAGGATCATGGCTCACTGCGGCATGGAACTCCTGGGCTCAAGTGATCCTCCCGCCTCAGCCTCCTGAGTAGCTGGGACTACAGGGTACTTGCCACCATGCCCTGGGATTTTATTTTTGAATCCAAGGTTCAGTTACCCCAAGGTGAAAGTAGGGTAACAATGTGTATTGCCTTTAGGAGTTTCCATGGAAGTCTCTAAAAGGGATGCTTCTACCCTCCCACTGTGAGAGATTCTGATTTTTTCCTTCTTTGCTGTCCAGTTGAGAATGTATATAGTATAATAAAGGATGTTACTAGATGACATGTGCTGCACACCTGAGCCTTGTGGAGGCTGAAGGAAAGGAGGCTTCTGTAGAAAATAAAAATTCAGTGAGTGTTTTCAGACAGCTGGGTAATGTGTATGAAGAAGAAAGCTTTGGGCCAGGTGCGGTGGCTCATGCCTGTAATCCCAATACTTTGAGAGGCCAAGGCTGGCAATCACTTGAGGTCAGGAGTTCAAGACCAGCCTGGCCAACATGGTGAAACCCTGTCTCTACTAAAAATACAAAAATTAGCCAGATGTGGTGGCATGGGCCTGTAGTTCCAGCTACTCGGGAGGCTGAGGCAGAAGAATAGCTTGAACCCGGGAGGCAGACGTTGCAGTGACCCAAGATCAAGCCACTGCCCTCTAGCCTGGATGACAGAGTAACTCTGTCTCAAAAAAGAAAAGAAAGTTTGGTTACTGGTGTGTTAGGCTTGGTGGGAGAAACTGAAGGCAAGGAGATGTGAAGAGTTGACTGCAATTGTATAGGAATTGAAGAGGCAGAGAGAATATCTGAATGTCTGATGGGAAGAATGTGAATGTCAGAAAAAGCAAAGTGGAACAGACACTGTACTAAGCACAACCACCTTTCAAAGATATCAAATACAAATCCAAGTTATATAGGTTTTAGTGAGTTGGGCTCTGAATTCAGTTTCGTCTGACTCTATATTCTGCTAACACACTATGAATTTAATTTTGAGTTTCTAACAGATGAACAGAAAAAGGGACAAAAGATGAGCTTGCTTTTGAGGTTTGATGTATGAGTAAGTTGTCCAGCAAGCATCTGGAAAAGTGGCATTTGGCTTTAGAGATGTTGGGCGTAGGGTATTGAAAATTATTTGTATAGGTGTGACAACAATAAGGATTCCAAGGGAGACCATTAACAGTTGAGAAAGAAAAGAGAGAGCAAAGGCTTGAACAACAATAATAGTTCCAGGTTAGGAAGAAAAATGGGATCAATTATTGAAAAAGCAGAATAGGAGTAGGAAGTTATGAGAAATAGGAAGGGTAGCATCACCAAAAATAAAGAAAACATTTGTACTTAGGAAAAGATTGTCAAAGCTGTTGGATACTGCAGATGTCAGTGAGGCAGGTCTAATTTGGCAATTAGAAAAAAAAAATAGTTGGGGTCAGTAGTTTCATTTCAGAAGAGCATGACAAAGAAGCCAATCTGTAATTAATTAAAAATCCAAATAGTAAAGATAGAGAAACAGATAATTTACGAAAATCTATAGACACTTCTTTTGAGATCATGAAAAAAATGAAATGAGAGAGAAATTATCACATGGTAGGTAGGCAGAAGAATGAGGTGTAGGGAGGGTTTCAATATTGGGCTTCTTTATAACTTGGTAAGGAAAGAGCCTGTTGAAAGGGTAAAAGATTGAAATGCAGGTAAAGAAAGGAAAATAACTTCCTTAATGGGAAAAAGTTATTAATTTAAAAAATAAAGAAAATAGTAATAACAGCTGTAATCAACCACAAAACTTGCATAAAGTAAGTTAAAGGCCATTCTTAAATCCTGCAATATACAAACCCTTTCCTACACCATCTCTCCTGTTAATAGTTTGGTGCAAATCTTTTCCAATATTTTCCTTTATTTAAAGAAGCATCAGTCTTCTCTGTCTTTCTCTGTATCTGTTCCTAAATGAACCTGTTACTAAATAAAAATAAAATGGTGCCATATATATATGCATATATATTTATGTTTTCAAATTATGTTTTTTTTTTCATTATATCTATCACAGGGATTTTTCTAGGCTAATGTTTAGGGCTCACCTAGGTAGGTTAATATTTACACTCTTATCAAATCCATCTAATTCATTTTAGCAGGTGTATAGTGTTCTTTTGTTTGGCTAGATCATAATTTGCATATAAATTTCTTTTTTTAAAAACTTATTTTTAATTTTGTATAGAGGTGAAGTCTCACTATGTCTCGGACACCCAGGCTCAATTGAGCCACCCACCTCAGCCTCCCAAAATGCTGAGATTACAGGTGTGAGCCACCACACTCAGCGTCAATGTGTATAGAAATTTCTTCACTGATGTACCTTTTTTCGTAGCTTAATTCTAAAAAGTGGATTGCTCTGTACTGTGAGTTGAATAGTCCCCAAAGATGCCCACACACTAAGCTTTAGAACCTGTGAATGTTACCTTATATGGCAAAAAATATTTTGAAGATACAGTTATTAACTTAATCACCTCTACTGGATATTGAAATAGGAAGATTATCCTGGATTTCCTGGGTGAGTCCTAAATGTAACCACAAGGCTATGTGATGGCAGAAGCTGAACAAAGCAGTGTCAGATAGATCAAAGATGTTGCATCTCTGGCTTTGAAAAAGCAGGAAGGTGGCACAAGCTAAGGGATATAAATAGCTTCTAGAAGCTAGAAAAAGCAAGGAAATAGATTCTCCCCTGGAACCTCCAGAAGAAAATAGTCCTTCTGATACCTTTACTTTAGCCCCACAATACTCATTTTGGATTTCTGGCCTCCAGAAGTATAAGAGATACATTTGTACTGGTTTAGGTTACTGAGCTTGTGATACTCCAATATGTCTTTGTCTGAACTTTATTATATCTGCAAAGACCTGACTTCCAAACAAGGTCAAATTAATAAGTATTAGGGTTAGGACTTGGACATAAATTTTTTGGGGGACACAATTCAATTCACACACCCATTTTCAAAAAGTCAATTCAATCTGTGAGTGGTTTTAAAATTTGATTTCTGGGAACCTAACATTTAATCTTGGAATTGTTACTGCCTCATTCCAAAGACAAAATTCTTTCTGGATTTGAGATTTTAGGAGGTCCCGGAAGAAATAGCTGAGCATGGGTGGATATTTTAGAAATAATTCTCGTGGTATGGAGCAGAGAACATCCCAGTTATACATATGTAGCACATTATTTTATAAAGTTAGTGATTGAGCAAAACTAAAGAACATATTTTTGCATACACATATGCAGAATATGTGTATGTGATCTACGTATGACTATGTCCTAAAGAAAAGCAGCAAAGTGAGGGGACGTGGACAGCAGGGATGGCACAGGCAGGAGCACGCAAGATTCTGCGGTGTGGAGGGTTCGTGGGTTTTTATGATTATCCTCCATTATTTACATGTGCACATATGCATTCATTAGCTATATTTTTGTATGCATTAATATGCTACAAAACAGCGTACTAGTTATGTTTTAATGTAAAATTGTCTATATAATACAAAATTGTAAAGAAATGGCATACATATAGCAGAAAACATGCTTTGAGAAAAAAAGCGTAATGCACTAGGCCCAGAAATTGACAATGGAAAGAGGCACCAACTTGTTTTCACCAAGCTGACTTTTCCAGGTGTTACTCAGAAAAGCTGACCGATGGAAGCGCACTGAGTCAACTCAAGCTAATTATGAAAGCACGGGTAAAATAATCTGTACTTCTGTGTAACTCAAGTACCAGCAAATCAGGAAGCTCACAGAGGGATGAAAAACATTCCCAGAACCATAGCTCCCAGGCTGGTTCGCGACCTTCCCGGTAGAAAAATCCTTTTCTCAGAAATTCCTAGTCAGCGCAAAGACATTGCCCTATTCCAAAATGGCTCCAGCGCCCACAACTTAAGTATAGCGCAAGTCCGGAAGTTACGCAATCCCAAAAGGTAGCGCGCCCTTACCCGTGAGGAGAGTTTCCGCCATTTTTGAAAATTGGGAAGGTCCTGGTTTTTAACCGTAGTTGCCGACGCAATGGCAGCCTTTGCCGTGGAACCCCAAGCGCCCGCGTTAGGTGAGTAAAAAACTGCTTTTCCTTGCTGGCACTGCCATCCATGCTCTGGGCCTGGAAGCGGGCAAGACTGAAAGGCAGTCGTGCGGCTCTCGTCTGCTGATTTCAGTCGCGGAGGGGGAACCCTTGGGTGCCCCCAAGTTCCCAGTCGGTCCCCTACTCGACGCGTCGCCTCTGTACTACCAAGGCGGCGCCAGGAAGCTGTGGGCCCTGGGAGGGTGAAGAAAAGGCCGTCGGCCGGTGACTGAGCTGTGTTTGTGCCCCCACACGTCGGCCACGCCAGACTGGCCGCTGCCTTAACCTCCTTATACCCGAGCAGCGATGCTGGTTGCTGGATTCCCTGGTCCCCGGAAGCGTCCCTGGGAGAAACTGACCGCGGTACACGTGGGTGGGCGGTGCCCTGAAGTGTGTGGGTACAGTCCACTGCTTCTTGAACACCTTTGCTTCTAGTTCCTGTTTGGCCTCCTCTTTTTGGGCTTTACAGAAGGAATCTGTTATTAATGGAAGCTTTAATCGTTCCACATTTAATCAACCAGGTGGTTGGTAATCACTGAGATATTGGCCTTAATAGCAAGCTAGGAGTTCCCACGATATTTCTCGCCATTATCTGGGGAAAGTCACTCTAAAGTATTATAGGAGGTATTTTTCTCTAATAAGTCACGATCTGAATTTTTAAAGATTCATTCCCATTATTCATTGCATCTTTGAAAAAAATCTACCAATTAACAGCACGCACGTTCCTTGTTTTCCTGCTGAGTTTTGCGACTTGTGAGAACTGTCGAAAATTTTGGAACGGAAAATAAACCGTCTTACTGTTACAGAGGTTTACCTGAAAGGTTATAATTTTCTGAGCTTGGAAAAGAGAGCAAGTGCGATATGTATAGTACAGAATGAGTCTTTTTAGATTTGAAGGGTATGTAATACTTGCCATGTTTGGTGTAAAGTAAGTTCCTTTTGAGAATAGAGTCACTTGGCCGAGTGCGGTGGCTGACGCCTGTAATCCCAGCACTGGGAGGTGGAGGCGGATCACGACGTCGGGAGATTGACAGCATTTTGGCCAAAATGGTGAAACCCACGTCCATACTAAAAATACAAAAATTTAGCTGGCGTAGTGGCTCGCTCCTGTAATCCGAGCTACTCGGGAGGCTGAGGCAGGAGAATCCCTTGAACCTGGGAGTGGGAGGTTGCAGTGAGCCGAAATCGGGCCACCGCACTCCAGCCTGGCGACAGAGCGAGACGTCATGTCAAAAAAAAAAAAGAACTTGAACTGCTTTAATATGTATAAAAAACTAAATGCATAACTATACTCTGCATTAAAATTTATGTACAGATGTCGTCCTGGTATTTAATATATTTTTAGAGATCAGAAAACTCTTCACTTCCAGTTCCAAAGTTTTCTATTCGACAAACATTTTGGAGTGCCCATTATTGGGGTTACAAATGCGAATAAACCAATCTCTGTATATTGCCTCTCCAGAAACCTGACATTAGCTAATATTAATGATCAAGTCCAGATTTTGCAGATATTCCAGGTATCTACTGGTGTGGTAAAACTAAGGGTTGACTTCAACAAACAGTGCTAGCTGAGTACGTATCTTTTAGGAGCACAGTCTGTGAAATGGAATTGAGGACATGGAGCATCTTTTCCTTAAGTTTGCTTAAAGTGAAATTTAGCCTGAGGGGTGGTTAGTGACGGTCCTAATTAAGAGCCCACGGTGCCCTCCTTGCTGTCTGGTGCTTTCTTTCTTCTTTTCCTTCCTTTCCTTCCTTATTCCCTCTCTCCCTCCTTCCCTCCCTTTCTCTCTTTTGAGACTGGGACTTGCTCTGTCACGCGGGCTGGAGTGCAGTTGTGCAATCTCAGCTCATTGCAACCTCTGTCTCTGGGCTCAAGGGGTCCTCCCACCTCAGCCTCCCAGTAGCTAGGACCACAGGCGTGTGCTACTACGCCCAGCTACTTTTTGTATTTTTGGTAGACAGGATTTCGCCATTTTGTCCAGACTGATCTTGAACTGATCTCAAGCGATCCGCCCGCCTCAGCCTCCCAAAGTGTTGGGATTACAGGCTTGAGCCTTCTACTCTGTCTGTATGTATCCAAAACTTTTCTTAAGACAATTCTTACTTTATGTTACCATAATTTTTTTTCTTTTAGGGAGGGGGAGTGAATGCAGTGAACGTTACCAAAACTTTGCATTTAATATGGTATTCTAAATATATGTTAAGAATATGCTTTTCTTTAGACTTTTGGTTTAATTTTAGTGGATGTTCTTAGGAAATATTTCTGTAGTGCCATGTAACATAGTAACTAGGACTTTATAAAATAATTACAATGTAATTAGAGTTTTAGCGTTTGCTTTATCCATTTACTGAATTTGCTTTTTCATCTTTTATACACTTGTTAATATCTAGGCATAGTACAATGGAAGATAAGAGGAAGAATAAATAGTTGGCAGCTTTTGGATATCAAGAAACAGATTTTTAAGGCTGTCTAGAAGTTAAGTAATAGTTAATAAAAAGCATACAAATAACATAGCAAACATTTGACCCTTCTGAGTGCCATGAGTCATACTCAGGCGTGTCACCTAGTTGAAAATTATTTTCATAAGCAGAGATTGCAAATTCTACATTTATACTTTAATCACTCATTTTTTGCTATAAAATACTTGTAGAAAATAAGAATTAGTATTTATTGAGCAGTTAACTGTGTATCAGGTACCAGGTCAAGTGCTATACTTGGCTATAATTGTAGCAGTAGCTCTGTGAGTAGATGCTAGCTATGCTTAATCTCTTTTGCTGAGAGAACTTGAACCCATATCTTTGACTCCATAGTCCATTGTTTTCCTTATTCTGCTATTTTGCTCTGAATTTAGAATTACATAGCTTACTCATCTTCATAAGGGAAACAATATCTACTCTGTAGATTGGGAGGATTAATTTTTGTATCGACAATTGTGAAGTTTCAGTTGTCTCTTTAAATTGGCTTTATATTAGGGAGATATTTAGTGATTTTTTTTTTTTTTTTTTTTTTTAATTTTAGAGATGAGGTTTCAGTGTGTTGCTCAGGCTGGTCTTGAACTCTTGAGCTCAAGTAATCCTCCCGCCTTGGCCTCCCAAAGTGATGGGGTAGGATTCCATAGGATTACAGGTGAGAGTCACCATGACCAGCTGTGACTATTCTTGATGTAAAGTAATGATTAAAAGAAAGATCCAGAAATAAGTTTTCCAACTCTTTTCAGCACGTTTCTGAGTTAGGGTGCTAGTTATCACTGTTATTTCATAAGTTCTCTAATATGTGCATGGTTACAGTTTTATCACAACAATGCACTTTTTATGGGGAAGAAAAAGAAACAATTTATCAAGCCGAACCCATTGTGTTTAGTATGCTAAGACTTTGTGTAAGTAGTACAGCCTATCCTTATTTTCGGTTGTTACATAGTTGTGGGGCCGGTTGCACCGGTTGCAGTGGCTCATGCCTGTAATCTCAGCACTTTGGGAGGCTGAGACATGGGCAGATCACCTGAGGTGAGGAGTTCAAGACCAGCCTGACCAATATGGTGAGACCCCATCTTAAAAAAAAAAATTGATTCAGAAATGGAAAGAAATTATTAGTGTGATTTTTAATCCCCTGAAATAATGTAAACAAAAATAGCCATTACAGATTAATATTGTGCTGCCAGTCATGGTGGCTTCATGCCTTTGATCCCAGCATTTTGGGAGGCCAAGGCTGGTGAATCACCTGAGCTCAGGAGCTTCAGACCAGCCTGGGCAACATGGTGAAACCCCATCTCTACAAAAAAATACAAAAATTAGCTGGGCATGGTGGCTCAGGCCTGTAGACTCAGCTATTGAGAGGCTGAGGAGGGAGGATCATTTGAGCCTAGGAGGTGGAGGTTGCAGGGAGCTGAGATTGCATCACCACACTCCAGCCTGGGTGACAAAGCAAGCTTCTGTATTTAAAAGAAAAAATGTGAATACAAGATAGCTTTGCATTTTTTTAGAAATAATTTTTGTTGGTTTTTAAAAAATAAATTCAACTATAATTCTATTATATCTAAAAGTTTTGATTAAATGTTAAAAATTATGCTAGATTCTTGCATGTTTTTTATCAGATAGTGTAACAGAAAAGTCCTTAATTTATTTTTTGATTTGTATAGGATCTGAACCAATGATGCTTGGTTCACCCACATCTCCAAAGCCAGGAGTTAATGCCCAGTTCTTACCTGGATTTTTAATGGGAGACTTGCCAGCTCCAGTGGCTCCACAACCTCGATCAATTAGTGGCCCTTCAGTAGGAGTAATGGAAATGAGATCACCTTTACTTGCAGGTAGGTGAATTACTTAAAATAATCTTACAGTAATATCAGTAGACATGCTAGATACAGGGGTGTCCAATCTTTTGGCTTCCCTGGACCACACTGGAAGAAGAATTGTCTTGGGCCACACATAAAATACAGTAACTCTAATAATAGCTGATGATCTGAAAAAAGAAATGCCAAAAAATCTTACAATGTCTTAAGAAAGTTTACCAGTTTGTGTTGGGCCACATTCAAAGCCATTCTGGGCTTCATGGGGCATTCATGCCACAGGTGGGACAAGCTTGTGCTAGAATTTTAAAAAGTATAATGGTGCAGCATTCACCCTCATCCATACATTCATTGATTTTTTTTTTTAAATTCAGCAATGTCTCTATTATAAAGCAAAGATTTTATTCTAAGCCTCTCAGAATAGAGATGTAAGCAGTATAAGCTATTATAATTTCTAGAACTACTAAGATGTATTCTGTTTTATTTATTCTAAGATGCCTTTGAATGTAAAACTCACCATTATTTTAAGTACCACTAGGAAAGATAACCCTAAATATGACACAATGCTAAGATGTCATTTTTTGTAAAATTCCTGTTTTGGGATGTCAGAGTATGGTGGGGGAAGAGTGCCTCTTAGAGTTGATGAAATACCATCATTTAGCTTCAACTGAATTCACTTAAAGTTATTCATCTTAAGATACAAGAATAGGAAATAATTGGTCAAAAGAAGTGTAACTTGAAGATGTAAATATGAATTCTGCCTTTTGTCTTAGTTGAATTGAGATTCTCACAAACAGCATGTTTAATGAAAGGCCTGACTTTGCAAACTCAGGGGAGGTTTTTTTTACACAGAATTTGCGATTGTTAGGGCAAAGTATTGTAATGTTAATGCAGCCTGTATTTAAAATTACAGAATTCCTGTAGCAAAGAAATGTTTTAAAAAATAACCTCAAAGTTTAATTGAATAGTGAGAATTAGCTACAGAAGTGGTTAAATTCTAATTGTGAGCTAATATCCTTTAGTAGATGTTTAAATGAAAACTCTTCTTACCTTAATTGCCCCTTAAAGTATTTTTGCTTTAAAATGGTTTGTTATTATTTAGGATTTATCAGGGAAAGTTATTATGAATTATATTTAAAGTAATTCACTTAACATTAAACATTAAATTTCGAATGTATTATTTTATTATGGTAGTCAACATATATTGATTGCTTATGAGCCTGGCAGTATGCTGATCATTCTTTTGTCATTCTTAAATAGTAGTAAATAGTATCCCCATTTTTAAAAAGAGGAAACTGAGGCTAAATGCAATAAATAATTTGCTGAAGCTCACTTGGTAGTAAGTAAAAGCGTTATAAACCCTAGGTTAGTCTTATTCCATAGACTGTGCTCTAAATAGCTTAAGCTGTACTGTCCTGGCTCAGACATTAGTCTTACAGATGGCCTGGGCTGCATCACTGTTTGGCATTGCATGTTCTCTGATTGATAAACACATCTTTAAGTCACAGAAGTTGGTCCTTTTACTATGTCTTTATGATGTACTTAAATATATTTCTACTGTGAGAAATATGAATGGGATCTACTTAATTTAGATAGTCATATTCCACATTAGGGAATTATATTTATTCAGGAATCCACAGACTGGAGCTGTTTAATACCTGCTTTCAAATGAGAAATGAGATCAAGTTTTGTATTTAAATGTTAAGCATTTTGTAGAGAGAGCAAAAGTTACATGTGTTTTCTAAAAACTAAGATTTTCATTAACTACTTACTCTGAATCCTTTTATTCGAAGTGCAGTCTGTGGATCAGCAGCATTGGCATCACTTGGGAGCTCGTTAGAACTGTATAATCTCAGGCTTCACCCTACACCTTCTGAATCAGAGCCTGAATTTTAACAAGATCCCCAGATGACTCTTCAACATAATAAAGTTTGAATAGAACTAGGGGATAAGATTTTAAGTTAGAATTTGAAAAATACAAATTTTAAAAATCTTACCACAAAGATAGAATAATCCTTTGCTTTCTCACCTTTTTTTTTGTACACTGTAGGTGGGTCACCACCACAACCAGTTGTACCAGCTCATAAAGATAAAAGTGGCGCTCCACCAGTTCGAAGTATATATGATGACATTTCTAGCCCAGGACTTGGATCAACACCTTTTACTTCAAGAAGACAGGTAATATAAATACCCTCATCATCCACAATGAATAACGTCATGTTTTTCTGTGGCTGTTCTGTGAGGGTCATTGATTTGAAATGTTTCCCTGAAGTCTACTTTAATGTAACCGCGTTGCACAGAATAAGCATTAAACACGTTTATCATAGAATCTACTTAACTTCTGTTGATCATGAACTGTACTTAGTGTAAAACTCTAGATTGTTTTCTCTCATAGGTAATTCTTAGGTTTTTATAGGTATGCCTTATCCATCTGCCCATGCCTCCAACCTACTTAATATATGTGTAGAATGTGGTTATGCTTTAAGTCATAAAGTTTAATGTTTAGTATTTAAAAATTATGTGAAAGAACAAATGAAAATTTAGAGTTTCATCTAGATGTAGGGCACTTGTCAGCTGAGAAGTAGTATGGACTTCTCTTTATTTTCTTTTTTTAGGGTCTCCAACAGGGTCCTGCTCTGTTGCCCAGGTTAGAGTGCAGTGGCACAGTCATAACTCTGCAGCCTGAACTCCTGGGTTCAAGCAATCCTCCTCCCTCAGCTGTCCTATTAGTTGGGATATAGGCATGTGCTGCTATGCCCGGCTAATGGTATTATTTTTTTGTAGAGATGAGGTCTTGCTCTCCTGGCTTCAAGTGATCCTTCTACCTTCACCTCTCAAAGCGCTAGATAATAAGTGTGAGCCACTGTGCCTGGCTGACTTTAAGTAGAAAATCTAGTAGCTTCACAGACACAGGTGTTCTTTCCTATTATTATTGGCTTAGTAGGACATGTAAACAAAGTTTATCAGCTAAATTGATAAGTTTTTTATATAAAGATATGTCTGCTGTTTACCTTAGATATATGTTTTATGCCTTTCCCTAAATCATATTTAGTGAGGTTTGAAAGTTGAAGAATATTTTAAAGGATTTTTCAGTGGATTTGTGGTATTTTTAGGTTTGACATGTCTGGCATACTAGGCTTACTTGTCAAGTAAGGCAAAATTCATTCAGTGTGTTAAACAGATTACTGTTTCTTCCCAAAACTTCTAGACCTACCTTCCTGTCCAAAAGCAGCCACTAGCTAAGTGTGGCTATTGATATTTGAAATATAGCTAGTCTTAATTGAGATATACTTTAAATATAAAATACATACCAGAGTTTGAAGACTTAGAAAGAATGTAAGGTATCTTATTATTTTTATTTTTTATTTTTTGAGACAAATCTTGCTCTGTCACCCAGGCTGGAGTGCAGTGGCATGATCTCGGCTCACTACAACCTCCACCTCCCGGGTTCAAGCAATTCTCTGCCTCAGCCTCCTGAGTAGCTGGGATTACAGGCGCCCACCACTTCGCTTGGCTAATTTTTGTGTTTTTAGTAGAAATGGGGGGGTTCACCATTTTGGCCAGTCTGGTCTCGAACTCTTGACCTGTGTGATCCACCTGCCTCGGCCTCCCAAAGGGCTGGGATTACAGGCGTAAGCCACTGCACCCGGTCTCTTATTAATTTTTTAATGTTGATTACATATTGAAATGGTAATGTCTTGGATGTGTTTGGCTAAATAAACTATTACTAAATTTCACCTGTTTGTACTTTTTAAATATGTCTACTAGAAAATGTAAAATTACATGTATTTGCTGTTTCTTTCTTTTTTTTTTTTTTTTTAAATTTTAGCAAATATATTCGATGATATGTATTTGCTGTTTCTAATGGATAGATATCCTGGTCTGGGATGGTTTTTTAAAGGTTGATAAGTAAAGCTTGTGTTTAGTTAGGTATGAGGGCTGGGTGTGTTGGTGCATGCCTGTAATCCCAGTAATTTGGGAGGCCGAGGTGGGTGATTGCTTGATTTTTATGTATTTTTATTTGGTGTTATTTTTTGAAACAGGGTCTTGCTCTATCACCCAGGCTGGAGTGCAGTGGCATGCTCGTGCCCTACTGTAGCCTTGACCTTCTGGGCTCAAGTGATCCTCCCACCTCAGCTCCCTAGTAGCTGGTACTGCAGACATGCACCACCATGCCTGGCTAATTTTTGTATTTTTTGTAGAGATGGGGTTTGTCCTGTTGCCCAGGCTTTCTTGAGCTCAAGTAATCCACTTCCCTTGGCCTCCCAAAGTGCTGGGATTACAGGTGTGAGCTTTGGGCACATCACTTGAGCCCATGAGGTTGAGATCAGTCTGGGCTATATGACGAAACTCTGTCTCTACTAAAAATACGAAATAACAACAACAACAACAACAAAAACCAAACCTGGCTGGGTGTGATGATGTGTAGTCCTAGCTACTCGGAAGGCTGAGGTGGGATGATTCCTTGAGCCTGGGAAGCTCAGGCTGCAGTGAGCTGTGATCATGTTACTACACTCAGCCTGGGTGACAGACTGAGACCCTGTCTCAAAAATGAATACAATAATAAAAATTTAAAAAGTGTTATGAGAACCACTGGCTCCTAAATTCGTGCAAGTTTTCATTACATCTCCAATGATACAGATAAAGGCTTACAGTTATTGCTATATTCAAAATGTTTCAAAGACTCATGGGTCATAATTTATAGAGAATGTTTTTGATTTGAAAGTTGGTAAGGATATTATTGCTAGATTAGAGCCCAAATTAATTATGCCTCCTGGACTTTGCTCAACCTTTTCCTAATCATGAAAGAATTGGCATTAATAATTGAATAATAAATTTTACATCTCTCCTAACATTCTCTCAGCATTTAGTTCTGATTGCTAGATGAAGCTATTTTAGATTTCCTTAGTTTAATTAGAATGTTTTAAAAAATCTTTTATTTAAAAAATTTTTTTTTATTTTTTTTTATCTTGATTGGCATACAAAATCTTCACTGAGTTCTAGAGAGAGTCTGTTGTCATTTATTGATTGGATGTTGTCTTTGTTTTAGAAAGATTTTTAACTATTTTAATCCTTAATTTTCTTATATTTTAAGGGACTAAAATGGATAATTTACCAGTTTTGGAACTTTCTACTGATAGTGGTAGGGATATGCTGTCTTTTATTGTTTAGATTGATTTGAATCTATAGTATTTCATGGTTTCTAAGCATCTGTTGAAAATCAAATTCTGTCACCCTTCTGTTTTTCTGTGTGAACTTGGGTCATTTTAAAAACTATCATTATCTCTGTTATTTTAATTATTGTACATTAGAAACTAAAATAGTTACTGTGTCACCTTTTATAGAAGATAATGTCTTTTTTTTTTTAAACATATGACTTTTCTTATTTTAAACAAATGCTAAGGGGTGTAGTATATTTTAGGATAATACTGTTAAATGGAAAAAAAGAGTGCCTTGCTACTGTGAGCTAATTAGAGGCACCTCCAGCACCTGATAAAAATTCAGTTATCCATTGAATGAAGCCTTTTAACACTTACTGTATTTATTTTGTGCATTTTCACCATAACACTTTCTTCTGTTTTTGTGTAGCCAAACATTTCAGTAATGCAGAGTCCTGTGGTTGGAGTTACATCTACTCCTGGAACAGGTAAGTGATTTTTTTTTTTTTTGAGGCAAAGTCTGGCTCTGATACCCAGGCTGGACTGCAGTGGTGTGATCACGGACTAAACCACTCTATCTAACACCAAAGACTTCTCTATTTGAATGAAAATAATATAAGACGTTTGTTGGTAGTTGCCAAAATTTTTTATTTTATATTTCAAACTTGGAGATTTTCTGAAATCTCCCTAACTACTTTCAGGAAGGAAATACTTTGTATATTGATTCTGTTCTGAATCAGATCACCCCAAAGGTATGATGGGGTGAATATTCAGAATTTTTTAAAAATTATATACTTAATAGATGTTTGAAGTGTTTCCTTAGTTATTAAAACTTGTCAATAAAAAAGCTGTTGCAATTGGGATGAAAAGGAATAGTGAAGACACTGAATAATGAAGGTGTTTTGAGAGATGTTAATGCATAGTGCATAGTTCTAAATCTAAATGCCATTGAGTAGAGGCAACCACTGATTATATACTAGTTTTTCTTTAAGATTAATGGCTTTTTAATAATAATAATCATCATCGTTATCCTTAGCACAGTTCTTCATATCTAGTCAGATATGTATAATTCCATCGAATGTTTATTCAACAAATATTTGAGCACCTAACTATGTACTCTGGGAAATAGTAAACAAAATAGATAATCCCTACTTTTATGGAACTTACACTGATTTGCAGAATTTATATTTATGAACAAAACAAGTAAATTATAAAGTTTGTTAGAAGGTACTGCATTTTGTGGAGGAAAAAAGCAGCAAAGGGGAAAAGGGGGTGAAGACTTAGAGTTTAAATAGGGTAATGTATTAGTTTTCTATTGCTGTCATAACTACCACAAACATAAAAGTGGCTTAAACAATACAAAATTCATTATCTTACATTTCTGGAGGTCAGAAGTTTGAAATGGGTCTTGGTGGGCTAAAATCTAGGCATTGGTAGGGCTGTGTTCATTTATAGAGGCTCTAGGCAATAATCTGTTTTCTTGCCTTTTCCATTTCTAGAGGCTGCTTACATTTCTTGGCTTGTTCTCTTCCTCCATCTTCACAGTCACCAACTTTGTAACTCTTTGATCATTCTTCTGTAGTCACATCTCCCTCTCTCTTTTAAAGATGCTTGTGAATACATTGGGCCCTTCTAGATAATACAGGATAATCTTTGTATGTTAAGGTCAGTTGATTAGCAGCCTTAATTCCACCTGCAACCTTAATTCCCCTACAGGTTCCAGGGATTAGGTCGTGGGCATCGTTTGGGGACCTACCCAAATTATTCCACCTACCACTGACGGTTAGGGGACAAGTAAAATTTACTCAAAAGCCTGTAAGTGAGAGAGGCAGGGAGTAGTATTCCAGATGGGGGGAACAGCAAGCACAGAGGTCCTGAGGTAGGCATGTGTCTGGGGTGTTCAAGGAAGAATAAGAGGTGAGTATGACTGAAATGGAATAAGTGAGGGAGAGAATAGTAGAAAATGAGGTCAGAGAGGAGAGGTAATGGGGACAAATGTATTACAGGGCCTTGTAGGTTATTGTAGTAATTGGTATTTACCCAGAAAAGGTGGAAGGCAATAAGATTGAGACTTGCTGGGTTCAACTAGTTTGGGAGTAAAAATTAGCCTAGAAGCAAGGAGACAAGAGGCTACTTGTAGCAATCTAGGGAGAGATGATGGTGACATAAAAAGAAGGCAGGCAAGAAGGAAAAGCATACAATAACAGGGAAAGATGGAACATAAGAAACAATAGCAAGACAGTAGACTTTAAGCAAATCAGGCCAGACATAGTAGAATGTGCAGCTACTCGGGAGGCTGAGGCAGGAGGATTGCTTGAACTCAGGAATTCAAGGCTGCAGTGAGCTGATTTTTGTCACTGCACTCCAGTCTGGGTGACAGAACAAGACCCTATCTCTAAAAAAAAGTAAATAAATAAAAATAATAAAAACAAAAAAGCTAACCAAATTAGCAATTACATAAAATTTATTAAATACTCTGGGTAAGGCAGGTGTTGTCAGAATGGATAACAAAAGGAACACCCAATATGAATTAGATTCTTTGAATCCTCCAAATCTGAATTTCTCCAGGCAGTCTATGAGAACTCATTGGCAGTGTCTTTAAAGTCTAGATTTCTAGTAAAAGGTTATTCAAGGCAACTTAGGCATTTTCTGTCATGATGCTCAGATTTCTTCCAGCCTCTACCCACTGCCTGATTTCTAAAGCCATTTCCACATTTTTAGCTATGTTAGCAGCACCTGACTTGTGGTACCAGAATCTGTATTGTGTTTCTGTAGTTGCCATAACAAATTACCACAAACTTAGTGGTTTGAAACAACACATGTATTGTCTTCTAGTTTCTAGAGATCAGGTACCTGGGCCTTTGATTAGAGCTCAGGTGTCAACAGTGCTGTGTTTCTCTCTGGTGACCCTGGGTATGAATCTGCTTCCAAGCTCCTTCAAATTGTTGGCAGAATTTAGTTCCATGTGGTTATAGGAATGAATAAAGTCCCTCTTTCCTTGCCAGCTGTTACCTTAAGGTTCTTAACTAACTTCTAGAGGCTGCCCTCACTCCTTGGCTCATGGCTCTCCGTCTTCCATCTTCAGATACAGCAATGGCACATCAAGTCCTTTGTTATACTTTTTCTCTGTAACTTTACTTTTCTGCCTTCTGCTGCTGCTGTTAAGGGCTCATTTGATTATATCAGGCCTATGAGGATAATCTAAGATAGTTCCTTATTCTAAAGTCAGTTGAGTAGTAACCCTAAGTTAATCGGCAGTTGGTGGTCGATTGGATTACCAACCAGTTATACCAGAGGACAGAAATCTTGGAGGCCTCTTTAGGCCGGGTGCAGTGGCTCACACCAGTAATCCTAGCACTTTAGGAGGCCAAGGAGGTCAGATCACTTGAGGCCAGGAGTTTGAGACTAGCCTTGCCAACATGGGGAAACCCTGTCTCTAGTAAAAATATAAAAATAAGCCAGGCATGGCGGTACACTCTCGTAATCCCAGCTACTTGGGAGGCTGAGGTGGGAGGATCACTTGAACCTGGGAGGCAGAGGTCAGAGTGAGCTGAGATTGAGCCACTGTACTCCAGCCTGGGTGACAGAGTGAGACTTTGTCTCGGGAAAAATCAAAACAAAACAAAAACAGAAAGAAATCTTGGAGGCCTTGTTAGATAGAAGTCTATCATGTACGTCATGGTGAAACATCTAAAATGTCACCCTAGTCTTTTCAGCTACATAACTGAGGTTGAATGTTAGGAAAATAAGTTTTTAACAGCTTTAAGCTAATCAAACTGTTAACAAATAGGTGGATGATGATGCTTTGTTATACACAGAAATAGTGACTATTCAGTTATTTGAGTTATGCCAGGCGCCACTGGCTCACACCTGTAATCCCAGCACTTTGGGAGAGACTGAGGCAGGGAGATCACTTGAGTCCATGAGTTTGAGACCAGTCTGGGTAACATAGTGAGATGCCTGTCTCCACAAAAAATTAAAAAATTAGCCTGGCATGGTGGCACACACCTGTAGTCCCAGCTACTCGGAGGCTAGGGTAGGAGGATCACTTGAGCCTGGGAAGTCGAGGCTGCAGTGAGCAATGATCAAACCACTGCATTCCAATCTGGGTGACGGAGTGAGACCTTGTTTCAAGAAAAATAAGTAATTGAGTCAGTAAGTGATCCCAGGGACTCTGAAAATCTAAAAACAGGGCTGGGTGTGGCATGGTGGCACATACCTATAATTCCAGCACTATGGGAGGTCAAGATGGGGTGACTGCTTGAGGCAGGGAGTTTAAGGCTGCAGGGAGCTATGATTGCACCACTGCACTCCAGCCTGGGTGACAGTGAGACCTTTTCTCAAAAACAAAAATTAAAAAGAAATGCAAAAACACATAATGTTAAGTAATGTTTTACGTTTTAGTGTCTCTCTTAGTTGACTGAAAAGCAAACATTTTAATTTTCTTATTGTTGTCAAGTGGAAAAGCACAGGATTAAAGTTAGTAAATATTATTTTGTTAACTTATGGTTTTTTTTTTTTTTTTTGAGATGGAGTTTAACTCTTGTTGCCCAGGCTGGAGTGCAATGACATGATCTTGGCTTATTGCAGCCTCCACCTCCCAGGTTCAAGTGATTCTCCTGCCTCAGCCTCCCGAGTAGCTGGGATTACAGGCATGTGCCACCACGCCTGGCTAATTATTTTGTATTTTTAGTAGAGATAGGGTTTCTCTATGTTGGTCAGGCTGGTCTCAAACTCTCGACCTCAGGTGATCCGCCCACCTTGGCCTCCCAAAGTGCTGGGATTACAGACGTGAACCACCGTGCCTGGCCAACTTATTTTTTTTTCTAATATAATAACTTCTCTGAGGTTTTGTAATTGTAGGAACCATATATGAAAATACAAGAGCTGTGATAGGAAAAATATACCTATCATGAATTGGCCACTGGGAGCCACTGCTGCTTCTACTTTGAGTTTAAGGATTTTACATATACGAAGTCTTAGTGGGGCATAAGTAACGAAGAATATTTTTGAAAAGATGACAAGGTGTGGAGACCTATTATGCATGCCCAGTGATAGGTAAGAAATAGGAAAACGGAATTGACAAGAAAATTAAGGGGAAAACCTAGATTTTTCATTTAGAGCTATTTTTTTTTAGCTTCTGTATTTAGTGTTAAGTGAAGTGTTTTTGGATGATCAGTAAATCTTAGCTTTCTGAGATCGGCAACTTTTATAAAGAGATGTCATGGGATATAATGGCATGACTGCCATTTTATGCTTAGTTTTTTTTGCATCCAATAAGGAGGCTGGTGGGTTATTTTTTGTTTTTGTTTTTTTTTAACATTCTGTAACTGATGTTAAGATCTCTTTTAGAATATTATTTCTGGTGCAGGAAAACCTTGGTCATAAGTTAAAATAGGAAATCTGCATTAAAGAATATAAGGAACTCTTTGTCATGGTATATTACTGCCCCGGTAAAGAACATTGTAGTTTGCTCTACTTTCCCCATCCTCATTCCTCAATATTTTTTCCTGCTGCTATTTAAGTTTTCTTCTTCCTTTATATTTTTTCTTAATTTTTTTCTTGAGAAGTTCTTTCACTTACATATCAGCTCTCTTCCCAAATGGTAGGTCACTATTTAATTAACTAGAATCCTTATTTGTATTAGCATATTGTTAACAGGTTAAGTGTGATATTAAGTGATAGTAGTACTTTATGGCTGGTTTTGTTGATGCGAGGACCTCAGAGTTTTGATAGTGTTTTTGGAAGTGGAGACTAAAAGGGACTCTTCTTTTTCTGGTTTGGGTTAGTTGCTCCTTACATGTGCTCCTTTTCAAGCTCTCTCTGCTTGGCTCTCATCTGTCTTTATTACTTGATTATGAACTCCTTCAGGACAGAGATTTTCCCTGTGTCTTCAGTGTTTACCCATCTCAGAGCTGGGTACAAAGGGCCTCAGTGAATGTATGTTGACTGAATGTATTGATGGATATAAGCTGTAGAAAGTTGAATGGTGGCTTCCAAAACAGTATGTCCATATCCTAATCACTGGAACCAATGACTGTTATGTTTGATTAAGTTAAGGATTTCCAGAGGGGAGGCTCTCAAGGAGCCTCTAAAGAGTTAAAGAGGGAAGGGGAGAGAATCCTGGGTTGCCTGGGTGGCACCTAAATCCAGTCACAAGGGTCCTTGTAGTTAAGAGGTGGAAAGTAATTTGAAACAGAAGAGGAAGAGAAACATATAGAGGAGAGAGAAGGTGATATTCAGAAGGGGGCAGAGATTGGAATGTTGTTTCCAAAGCATGCCATCAGTCACCAGTAGGTGGAGGAGGCAAGCAGTGGATTCTTCCTTAGAGTCTCCAGCAAGCATGCCACCTTGCCAACAACATAATTTTGGACTTCAGGCCTCCAGAACTTGTGAGAGAATAAATTTCTGTTTTAAGCCATTCAGTTTGTGGTAATTTGTTACAGCAGCCACAGGTAACTAATATATGTATATAGTGTTTTGAGACAATGACATTCCAGCACCAGTATCTACTACCGAATAAGAGGATTGGAGTATTTGCATCCAACTTGGCAAGGCATGAGCATGATTTTTCTTTAATAATACTGAATAAACACTAATCTTATTCTAGACTATAGTAGTTTCTTATTGTTGCTGAGCCTTATTTTCACAAATTAATGCCTTAAAACAGTGCAAATTTATTGTGTTACAGTTGTGGAGGCCAGAAATCTAAAACAGGCCTCAGTGGACTAAAATCAAGATGTTAGCAGGACTGCATTCCTTTCTGGAGGCTCTAGAGGAGAATTTATTTTTTCCTTTTCCAGCTTTTAGAGGCTGCCCATATTCTTTGGCTTATGTCCCTCTACCATCTTCAGAGCCAGCAGTGTGTCCAGTGAGTCTTTCTACATCTTTCTTTTCCTTCCCTCTTCCCCTTTTCAGGACCTTGTTGGTTATATTGGGCCTATTTGGATAATCTAGGATAATCTTATTTTTAGTTAGTCACCAAAATTTTATTTAATCTCATGTCAGATTGGCTGTGGTACCATTGAGTGGTCTCTAGTTATGGTGGGGGCAATATTTTATGTTTTAGTCAAAATAACAAATGTAGATAGTTTTAGAAAATTAAATAGAATTTACTGTAATCCCAGCACTTTGGGAGGCTGAGGCGGGTGGATCACCTGAGGTCAGGAGTTCAGGACCAGCCTGGCCAACATGGTGAAACTCCATCAGCCTGTTGGTCAGGCTGGTCTCGAACTCTCAACCTCAGGTAATCTTGATCTCAAGTGATCTCAACCTCAGGAGGTCAAGAATACGAAAAATTAGCAGGGTATGGTGGTGGGTGCCTGTAATCCCAGCTATACTTGGGAGGCTGGGACAGGAGAATTGTTTAAACCTGGGAGGCAGAGATGGCAGTGAGCCAAGATTGCACCACTGTGCTCTAGCCTGGGCAACAAGAGTGAAACTCCATCTCAAAAAATAAATAAATAAATAAATAAATAAATAAATAAATAAAGTAAATACAACTTAAATGCTTATAATGAAATGCAATAATATTTAACCTTATTATGAACTAGCCAGTCCAGATCTTAGAGCTATCTTTTTGGAATTTAATTCCATGTCCAAATGAGATGCTGTTATTAGTTTACTCTTGCTATTGTAACAAATTACCACAAAGGTATTGGCTTAAAACACTTCGTATTTATTCTCTTAAGAGTTTTGGAAGTTGAAAATCCAAATCAGTTCCACTGGGCTAAAGTCAAAGTGTTGATAGGATTGGTTCCCTCTGGAGATTCTGTGGACAATCAGCTTCCTTTTTTTTCCCCCCCAGCCTCTAGCTGGATTCTTGTTTGTGCCTCCTTCCTCCATCTTCAAAGCATATAATTGCAATCTCTGCTTCCATCATCATATAACTTTCCACGAAGTAAAATCACCTTCTACTTCCCTCTTATGAGGATACTTGTGGTTACATATGGGGTCCCCCTGGATAATCTCGCCATCTCAGGATCTGTAATCACATCTGCAGGGTCCCTTTTGCCACGTAAGATAGCGTTTCCAGATGGCATTTCCAGATTTCAGGGATTAGGATGTTATCTTGGAGGACTGTTATTTAGTCAGCCACGTATCATCATATTGCCAATTCTTAATTTTTCAGTTTTTAATTTTGCTACATTTAAAGTAATTGAAGATATTATATTTATATTTCCCCCTCACATTATCCGAATATAGTTATATCTAACTTTATTCCTTTGTCAGTGTTTGTATTATTGTGACTATGTAAATACTGCTCAGTGCTGAACGAATTAATATGATTCTTTCTGTAAAACTCTTGATTCTCCAATAGTTAATAATTGTGTTTTTTTCTGTTAGTCTAATTTTCTATGTGCCATTTTTTCCCTTTATTTTACGCAAACATTCTGTTGCTATGGTACATACTACCTATTTTAGTATATTCATTTTTCAAGCACATTTTTTTCTTTGTTTTAAACTGAGAACTCTCTTAGCCTCTGTCTTGATTTCTTGTTTTGAGGTGGTATATGACAATCATTCTACAAGTTTCTAGTGTTGAGTTCTTTTTCCTAGAAAGCATGCCTTCCTCTTTATGTCCTAATTTTGGTGAAGAACATATTTGAGTAGCTTTCTAAGAAAGCTTTCTTAGGAAGTAAATATTTAAGACCTCATGTCAGAAATGCTTTTTTTTTCAGTCTTCACACTTGATTGATAGTATAGCTAGGTATATCAGGTTGGAATTTTGGAGGCATCATTCCATTGTCTTCTGCCTTCGAGTGGTCTGTGGAAGTCATTTGCAGTAATGATTCCTGAGTATTTGTATGTGACCTGTTTCCCAAAATTTATGATTTCTCTATGGTTGGTATTCTCAATTTCACAAACGTGACTTGGTGTGGAACCTTTTTATTTGTTTTGCCGGGGAATTGATGGATCCTTTGCATCAAGATGCTTATATTCTTCAGCTCTGGGAAACTTCCCTGTATTATTTGTTTGATAATTGCTTTCTCTCTGCTTTCTCTATTCCATTTTTTGGAATTTATTCTGTTTGTGTATTGCATTACTGTAGAGATTTCTAATTATCTATTTTTTTCTCCTTTATGTTATTGTTTATATCTGTATGCTCCTTTCTGAGAGATTTTCTTAATTTTTTTGTGCTTTTTTTTTTGGCTTTTGTTTTTGTTTTAAGATGGAGTTTTGCTTTGTTGCCCAGGCTGTAGTGCAGTGGTGCACTTTTGGCTCACTGCAACCTGCCTCCCAGGTTCAAGTGATTTTCCTGCCTCAGCCTTCCAAGTAGTTGGGACTACAGATGTGCACACCATACCTGGCTAATTTTTTGAATTTTTAGTAGAGACAGGGTTTCGCCATGTTGGCCAGGCTGGTCCCGAACTTCTGACCTCAAGTGATCCACCTGCATCAGCCTCCCAAAGTACTGGGACTACAGGTGTGAGTCACATAGTGCCCCACCATGTCAGTCAATTTTTTATTTTCTCTGTCATTCCAGTTCCAAGAACCTTTTTGTTGTTCTTTGAATGTACTTAGACATAAAGCGTTCTGTTCTTTTGTAGGTAAAATGTCCTAGCAGTGAAGTTAATAGCAGTCTTTTTTATTCTTGTTTTTATTGTCTCATCCCTTCTAGTTCTTGGTATTTTTTTTTACCCCTCTGTTATTGCTGGTGAGCAAATATTTATCAAATGAGGCACTAAAAAGCTACTTGGAATAAGTGTGTGTATACGGTTCAGTATTGGCAGCGGGGTACAATTGATAGAGAGAAGCTCTTTTGTATCTTACTCGGCCTCATTTTTAAGTGTTCCCAAAGAAGAATCTTTTAATACTCAACCTTAATGCCTAAGCTGGAGTTCAGAACATAGGCAGGGACAAGTCTCTTTTTCAGTGTGCAGATTTTCACTTCAATAGTTGTTTTCTACTGTAAGGCTAATTGAGTTTTGAGCTGTTTAGATTCCTTTTCTTCAGACACAAAATCTTTAGTCTTTTGAGGGTGGAGTGATAAAGTGACAGCTACCTGGCTGCCTGGGATAAGGAGAGGCCTGGCCTCTAAGCCCTTATTATATAAGTTACACTAGTTTTCCTTAAGTTCAGCCAGGAGTTTTTCACAGTATTGTTGGTCCCCAAAACCTGAGACTTTCTTAAGAGGGTCTGTCATTAGGTGTTTGTGAGGGATTACAAGTGAATACAGGGTTCAGTTGACCATGCTTGATTGGACATTGTACCCATTGTTCAATATGCTTTTTGGGTACAATGTGTGTGCCATATTGCAAAGTCTGATTAAATACGTCCTTATAAGATTATCCTTCAGATACTAGCTGTAAGTTTGGGACCATCACTTCAGACCAGCTGGCTGTAAATTAGGAGGTTCCCAAGACTGCTTGTAATGTTTGATAGTTTGCTAGAAAGACTCACAACCCCACTGAAAGTGCTGTACTTATGGTTACAATTTTATTAAAGCAAACAGAAACAAATTTGAAGTTGGGAAGGGTTCCAAATGTGAAGCTTTGTTTCCATTGCCCTCAGAGAGATGTGATATCCTCCCAGTGTCAATGTATGTCAATATTCATGGAGTACTACCAACTAGGGAAGCTCACTGGAGTATTTGTGTCCACACTTTTTATTGGAGTTTCCTTACATAGGCATGATTGAATTATGGAGCAAGTGGTTGATTTCTATCTCAAGTCTTCTTCCTCTTCTCAGAGGTGGGATGATACTATGTTGCTCAAAGCTTCAACCTTTTTATCATACTGTTTGTCTTTCTGGAATGACCAGCCCCCACCAGGAACCACCTTGTTAGCATAAACTATCAGGTACGGTTTTAGGGGCCCACCATATATAACAAAGGCACTTATATTGCTGGGGAAATTCCCAGGGTTTAGAGGTTACCTTCCAGGAATGGAACAAAGGGCAGACCTCTCATTTAGCAGAGACCAAATTCCTTACTAAGTATTGTGCTACTTTGTTTCATGATAAGAACTTAACACTGCCAGGAACCTCTTTTTGCCACGTTTCGTTTGGCTTATCTGTTTAAAATTTACTAGTCTTTTTATCTCTTATTTTCATTTAGGTTAGTGGCCTATTTTGAAATAATTTAATCTGCTCTTTAATTGAAGGCATTTTCATAAAGGGTAATAAGGTCTTTTACTCTCTGCTTTAATCCAGTCTTAGGAAGAATGTTTGAATAGTGATTTACTCAGGGTGACACATTACAGTATGTTTTGATGTGGTTTGATAGGCACACGTTATTTTCATCTTATAAAGCATGGCATGTGGGCACCAGAAATCTGATTAAAAGGAAGTAAAATCAGTGGAGCAATTAAACATTAACTAGGTGGGGGGCAATTATGCTAAAGTTATGTAAATAGTTTTAGATTATGCATAAGTAATTATATTTTTCAGAGTAGTTGACAGGGCAAAAATTAGATTGCTTATTTGTTTGAGACTTAATTTTGATTTGTTTTATTTTTAACGGTTGAATGGTTGTCACAATTCGAGCCTTCATTCAGTTTCTTGCTGGAAGGTTATTACATGATGTAGCATAACTAAATTTTATCTTCTTAATGGTAATACTTGTAGACCATAGAAAATTTGGATTGGCTTCAGATTATATACTAAAATGCCTTTTACTATTTTTGGTTTGTTAATGGATGTCTTTGTAGTAAGAATTAAATTTAGTTAAGAGTATTTTTTATATAAATATATGCTTCCGCTTACTTACTAAAGCAGTAGTTGGTAAGTTCGTTGATAATCAGATTCTCAAAAATATAACAGCACTTGTCAAAGTGGGGTGTTTCATTTTAAATCAGCCTTGTTTTAGAAATATATTGAACAGGTTGAGTATCCCTTATCAGAACTGCTTGGGACCAGAAGAGTTTCAGATTTTGGAATATTTACATTATACCTATCAGTTGAGCATTGAAAATCTAAAATGTCTTTTGAGTGTTATGCTAGTGCTCCACAAGTTACAGGTTTTGAAACATTTTGTATTTTGTATTTTCAGATTTGGGATACTCAGCCTATACCTATTAAATGCTTCTGTGGTGATGAGGGGAAAAAATTGTTAAATGTATTATAGGACGATATACTTTAATATTCCTACACATGTACCCCATATGTTTGTACAAATAAAAAAATACCCAGTATAGTTGAAGATTACCTGAAAGAGAATTTTAAAAAGATTTAACAAATATTACTTAGTTGTTATGTCTGTAGTGAACCTGTAACACAAGATTTACGTGTAACTCCAAAAATAAGATGGACAATAGACAAGAACTTAAAAAAGTTAACTGTTGTTAGTAGTACAGAACTTCAATATAAATTATGCATTTGGTTCAGTTATTCTTCTGCATAGACAGCACAAATATCAATTCATAAAGTCAAGTCTAAAAGACTTCTAGGAATAATGTCCATGTCTTGCCTCCAAATGATATCAAACAAAATGACAGCCTGGACAGGATCAAAAGAGTTATCAAAGAAAACCTACAACACAATGATATCATTCCAACTGAAGAGAAAAAATACCATCACTTAAGAATTTCAAAAATCTGCTGGGCATGGTAGCTCACAGCACTTGGGAGGTCAAGGCGGGCGGATCACCTCAGGTCAGGAGTTTGAGACCAGCCTGCCAACCTGGTGAAACCTCATCTCTACTAAAAATCCAAAAATTAACCAGATGGGGTTGTGCACAGCTGTAATTCCAGCTACTCTGGAAGCTGAGACAGGAGAATCGCTTGAACCCTGGAGGCAGAGGTTGCAGTGAGCCGAGATTGCGCCAAGGCGCAAAAAAAAAACAATTTCAGAAATCTTAACTGTTTAGGGTTGCTAAACAGTTTGAGTTCCTAGATTCTTTGAATTCAGATTTAGAAACTAGAACTAATCTAATTTAACCTACTAATGTAAACTTTCCTTTAGGAAAAATATGTTTCAGATTACCGCACATCTATTAAGCTTATTAAAGAATCTGTTTTATTCGGAACACTATCCAAGACCTTACTAGAAAACAAAATGTTCAAATGTTCTGTTTTTAGTTCTTCAAATAGCCTCCAAACTGTTTTCTGCTGGGGCTGAACTAATTTATAATTTATACTCCTACCAACAAACAGCATATAAGGATTCCTTCTGCAGCCTCACCAATATTGTTGTTTTTTTAATGGGTTTTTTTTTTTTTTTTTTTTTTTTTTTTGATGGTGTGGCACTATGTCACCCAGGCTGGAGTGAAGTGGTGTGATCTTGGCTCACTGCAACCTCTGCTCCCTGGATTCAAGTGATTCTTCTTCCTCAGACTCCTAAGTAGCTGGGATTACAGGTGCCTGCCAGCACACTTGGCTAGTTGTATTTTTGGTAGAGATGGAGTTTTGCCATGTCGGCCAGTCTGGTCTCAAACACCTGACCTCAGGTGATCCACCCGCCTCGGCCTCCCAAAGTACTAGGATTACAGGTTCAAGCCACCTAGCCTGGCCTATTTTTTGACTTTTTAATAATAGCAGCCATTCTGATTGGTGTGAGACGGTATCACATTGTGGTTTTGAATTGCAGTCTCTCTGATGATTAGTGACATCGAACATTTTTTTCATGTTTGTTGGTTTCTTGCATGCCTTTTGAGAACTTTTCGATTTTTTTAAAATTTGTTTAAGTTCTTTACAGATTGTTTTGTTGGATGCATACTCTGCACATGTTTTCTCCCATTCTGTAGGTTGTCGGTTTATTCTTCTGGTAGTTTCTTTTGCTGTGCAGAAGGTCATCAGTTTAATTAGGTCCCAGTTGTCAGTCTTTGTTTTTGTTGAATTTGCTTTTGAGATATTATTAGTTATAAAGTCTTTGCTGGTTTCTTACCTCACTTAAAGCTTTGGCTTTTACAGTGGCTTTATAAGGTTTTTCTTCATGATCCCCATATTGCTGCCTTTCTGCTCTCACCTCTTTGTTCTCATCTCATATCCCCCTCACTCACTATGCAAATAGTGGCCTTCTTGCATTCATCTAAGACTAGTCATGTCTTTTCTCAGGGCCTTTGTTCTTAGTTTCTCCACAAAATGTTCACTTCTTCAAATATTGTTTTGCTTCTCTTGTCGTTTAGGTTTTTGCTTTAACACACCTCAGTGAAATCTCTTTTCATTTAAGCCTTCCACACAAATTGTCCCTGTCTCCCTTCTCTGCTTTATTTTTTTTTCTATATAGCATTTTTAGTCTTGTAGCACACTATTTATTTATTTGTCTCTCTAGAATGTAGGCTCCATTAGGGATGGATTTTTTGTTTTCATTTGTCTTGCTTGTTTTACTGCTATACCTTCAATACCTAGAATGATGCTTGGTGCATATTTAAGTGCTGAAAAAATATTTCTTGAATGAGTAAATTATTATTGCTACTGTGAAGATGAAAGGGAAATAGTCTCTGCTTCTCACAAATGTATGGCCTTAATTGGACAGTGCTTCTGAGGTAAAATGAGTTTGTAAAGTCTTTAGCATGGCATGTTAGACACAGAAGTACTCATTAATTGGTAGCTGTTACTGAAGAATAAGAAATAAAAGGATAAGACATGTTAGATGGAAATGACCTGAATAAAAAAGAATTCCACTCACATTTTAAGGAGTAGGGTAGATATTGTTTAGGGGCATACTGGAAAAGTAAGGTTGCAACCATGTAGCTGAGGCCAAGGCATTCAGATTTTTGTTCTGTGAGTAATTGCATTTTTACGTGTTCTTAAGGCAGAGATGCTGTGATGAAAGTGGTAGATTTGGAAGGTGAAACCAACAGAAGCCCCTGAGGTTTCCTGGGATATCCTTCTGGTGTCAGCTTAACCAAACATGCTTAATAAAGCATTTAGATAATTTATCATACCTAATAAAACATTTGCAAAATTATAAACTATGCTCAATTATTACTTCCTCTAATTATGTGGTAGCATGAAATTGCTATTTGGTCACAGTTGTATGTTTTGAACTATTTATGTAATTGCCAACTTTATTAGACTTTTTCATTTAAAACTAAGATTTTTTATTTAAAATTAATCAAGATGTTTATTCTGGTAACTAACTTGCTAAATATCCTAATACAGGGCAGAGTATGTTTAGTCCAGCAAGTATCGGTCAGCCACGAAAGACGACATTATCTCCTGCCCAGTTGGATCCTTTTTATACTCAAGGAGATTCTTTGACTTCAGAAGATCACCTCGATGACTCTTGGGTGACTGTGTTTGGGTAAGGTTTTTAAAAACCCCACTCTAACTTTTTATAATGAATATAATCAAACATGCAGAAAAATGGAAAGAATTGCACAGCAAACACCCATATTACTACCACCTAGATAATATGGTTAACAGTTTGCTACATTTGCTTTATCTATCATTTGTCTATCAATTTATTCTTTTTGTTGGTACATTTCATAAGTTGTAGGCATCAATACATATTATTCTAACACTTTAGCATGCATATCATTAACTAGAGCTTGATATTTGTTTGTAGTTTTTTAAATCACTTCTCTATTTATTTCTTCCCAAATTATTTTCTCTTAAGCATATTTGCTGGATGGAACAGGGTTGTACCTTTAGACTTAGGGAACTCCTTCCCCTTTTTCTAGTGACTAGTTCTCTACTTCTAGTGGACTTCAGTTTTGAACTAACAGATTGAACGTTTACACACACACGTACGTACACATACATACAGTCACAGGGTTGATACTTTTAGTCACAAAATACTGAATATTAATAGAAACAGAGTATGACAGTCCTAGTTAAATTTTTGAATAGATTTTTATATAGATAGATTTTATATTGAATAGATTTTTATGTATAAAATAGATTTTATATATTTTAAAATACTTTAAAATACCTTAAAAAATTTTTTTTTTATTTCCATAGGTTTTGGGGAACAGGTGGTATTTTGTTACATGAGTAAGTTCTTTACATGATTTGTGAGATTTTGGGTGCACCCATCTCCCAAGCAATATACACTGAACCCAATTTGTAGTCTGTCTCGGCCTCCCAAAGTGCTGGGATTACAGGTGTGAGCCACCAAACCAGGCCAAATTTTCTGAACTTTTGTGCTCTGTTTCCCTTTTAAAATAGAATGCTTTTAATAGCACCCAAGTCACCTTTTGAATGCTTTGCTGCTTAGAAATTTTTTCCTTCAGATACCCTAAATCATCTCTCTCAAGTTCAAAGTTCCACAAATCTCTAGAGCAGGGGCAAAATGCCACCAGTTTATTTGCTAAAACATAACAAGAGTCACCTTTGCTCCAGTTCCCAACAAGTTCGTAATTTTCATCTGAGACTATCTCAGCTTGGACCTTATTGTTTATATTACTATCAGCAGTTTTGTGAAAGCCGTTCAACAAGTCTCTAGGAGGTTCCCAACTTTCCATTTTCCTGTCTTCTGAGCCCTTCAAACTGTTCCAACCTTTCCCTATTACCCAGTTCCAAAGTCAGTTCCACATTTTTGGGTGTCTTTTCAGCAATGCCTCACTCTACTCGTTCTAATTTACTGTATTAGTCCATTTTCGTGCTGCTGATAGACATACTCAAGACTGGGAAGAAAAAGAGGTTTAATTGGACTTAACGGTTACACATGACTGGGAGGCCTCAGAATCATGGCAGGAGGTGAAAGGTACTTCTTACATGGCAAAGTCAAGAGAAAATGAGGAAGAAGCAAGAGCAGAAGCCCCTGATTAACCTGTCAGATCTTGTGAGACTTACTATCATGAGAATAGCATGGGAAAGACTGGCCCCATTATTTAATTACTCACCCCTGGATCCCTCCCACAACATGTGGGAATTCTGGGAGATAAATTCAAGCTGAGATTTGGGTGGGGTCACAGCCAAACCGTATCACATGCTGATACTGGAATGTATCTATTTACTATATGTTTTTTGGGATTAATAAACATAAAAATGACACGAGCTCCTTGCAGGAAGAAAGGTGCACAATAAATGTTCAGTGGATTTTATGTATTCAATTTATTTAAAATTTAAAAATTTAAAAGGTATGCAAGAATGTACAATGAAGTCTTCCCTTTTCCTTTATTATTTATTATTATTTTTATTTTATTTTTTTTGAGACGGAGTCTCGCTCTGTCACCCAGGCTGGAGTGCCAATGGCATGATCTCGGCTCACTGCAACCTTTGCTCCCTGGGTTCAAGCAATTCTCTTGTCTCAGCCTCCTGAGTAGCTAGGTTTACAGACGTGCGCCACCATGCCCAGCTAATTTTTGTATTTTTAGTGGAGATGGAGTTTCTCCATGTTGGTCAGGCTGGTCTTCAACTCCTGACCTTGTGATCCGAGCGCCTCGACCTCCTGAAGTGCTGGGATTATAAGCGTGACCCACCGTGCCTGGCCCCCTTTTACTTTTGTCCCTAGCTAGTTTTTTTCCTCCTTAAGGCAATGATTGCCACCTGTTTTTTTTGTATATGTTTCCAGAGAGATTTTATGTGTTATTGATTCTGTTAGATAAAAAGCAGGATCATTGCATTCCGTTGTTCTCTAGAAAGCCTATACTCAGTCTTATATCAATAGCAATTGGGCTGGCATGTTTGTTTGTTTTTTTCTTTTACATTTTTATATTCTCTCATAAAATGGCTTTTTTTTTTTTTCTTTGAGACAATCTCTCTTATCTAGGCTGGAGTGCAGTAGTGTAATCATAGCTCACTGAAGCCTCCAATTCCTGGCCTCAGGCAATCTTTCTGGCTTAGCCTCATGAGTAGTTGGTATAAGAGGCATGAGCCAGTTTGGATGCATGTTTTTGAAAATAGATATCCACTCTTAAATCTGTTTTTCAGGCTCATAGCAGTGGTTTAACTTTTAAGATTTTCAGTAATTAGATAAATTACTTGGAGCACTCCTAGTCTTTCGCATTTCAGACGTTAACTTTCCCAGCTATTTATTTTTTTACTTTTATGTTTTAATAACCCCCTATGACTTTAATTTCAAGAACTGAGGCATTCTCCTTTAAGGAGTAAAGTATATTATTTTGATCATTTATGGGGAAGTACCTCTAAAAGATACATTATATATGTTCTTTCTTTGGCAATTTAACTTTTTCATACTGACTTAGGGTTATGAAATATCATTCATTGTTTTGGGTGATTCTACTATAGAGTATTAGGATATAAGTTTCTACTTAAAGTGGTCCAAGAGTTTTAGAATTATGTTTTATTTTTTAAGCACTTCCCTCACTGGCAGCTGTTCTTTCTTATTTTCATTTTTGTTTTATTTCTCCCCTGTAGGTACCCAACCTATTTATTTTTCTTTGTGATTAGAAATTTCATGTCTAGATTTTAAGCAAATGAATTTTCAGTTCAGATTGCAGTGAATATTTTACTTACATAGATTTTATTTTGTTTATTTATTTATTTAATCAGACTAGGTCTTACTCTGTCACTTAGGCTGGAGTGATCTTGGCTCACTGCAACATCCACCTCCCAGGTTCAAGCGATTCTTCTGGCTCAGCCTCCTGAGTAACTGGGACAACAGGCGCCCACCACCATGCCCTGTTGGTTTTTTGTATTTTTAGTAGAGATGGGGTTTCACCAGCTTGGCCAGGCTGGTCTCGAACTCCTGACCTCAAGTGATCCACCCACCTCGGCCTCCCAAAGTGCTGGGATTACAGATGTGAGCCATCGTGCCCGGCCTCACATAGATTTTAACGTGTTTAGTTTCTCATTTATTTTTGAGACTCAGATTTTTTTTTTTTCCTTCAGGGTTCTAATTCAGTCTTCAGATAATTGAAGTTAGAGATTAGAGAACCTCCAGATAGCCATGTCTATGCTATTGGTAGTGGTTGTTTTCAAATTGAAAATAGCTTTATTAGAACTATAAAAGAGTAATGTGTCATTGTAAAGTATTTAAACCCTATAGAACTTTATAAAAAAGAAAGTAAAAATTACTTAGAAGTAATTAGATATGGCTAATTAAATTAGATATGGCTAATTAAATTTTGGTATCCATCCTTTTAAGGGATTCTATATCATAGATATTGATGCTGAATTTTATTTTTGTTTTAAGGCCAAATTTCAGTTTTTAAGTAACGCTCAATGTGTAGTGATTTGTTTATAATTTAAAATTACTTTTTGTTTTTTTTTTTTTGAGATGGAGCCTTGCTCTGTTGCCCAGGCTGGAGTGCGTTGGCGCCATCTCAGCCGCCTCCCGGGTTCAGGCAGTTCTCCTGCCTCAGCCTCCTGAGTAGCTGGGATTACAGGCGCGAACCACCAAGCCCAGCTAATTTTTGTGTTTTTAGTAGAGACGGGGGTTTTACCATGTTGGTCAGGCTGGTCTTAAACTCCTGACCTCGTGATCCGCCCACCTCAGCCTCCCAAAGTGCTGGAATTACAGGCATGAGCCAGTGCGCCTTGCCAAAAATTCTTTATCTTTTCATAACCATAGCATACCTAAATATATTGCATATAAACATACACATATTTAAATAAATTATATATAAAACAGCAACTTTATAGCTTTTTTCTAAGACCTGGATAATGGCAATGAGAGTAGCATTTTTAGAGATTTCAGAGGTAGAATCTGAGGATGGAGAATGGCTGAATCAAGACTGACTTTAAGGTATTTGCTTTTGAGTGACTAACTTGTCATTCACAGAATTAGCACCTATTGGGGAAAATAGGATGATTATTGCTCTTTTGTTAATGTTCTACACAGTTGGGGGGAATTTATCTTGAAACATTATCTTGGAGTAATTTGCATTCACGATGGCAGAAGCTGACTTTTGTTTGGAAAACTCTTTTCTTCAGGTTTCCTCAAGCATCTGCTTCCTACATATTGTTACAGTTTGCACAGTATGGGAATATCTTAAAACATGTGGTAAGGCTTAATTTTTTTCAAAGTGTTGACTAAAGAGGGATAAGTTGTGAATTGAGAGAAACTTTGCTTCTGAATTTTGTGGGTTTTTTTAAAACTTAATTTTTAAAAAATGTTTTGTATAATATGTCCTTTGAAGTCTGGAAGGCTGGAAGTTGCATAGTTTTTGATAAAAAGAGATAAAGTGAGAAGATACGGAGAAGAGAGAGTTTGAAAATCTACCTCCTCTCACCCATTTTCTTAAATAGTTTACAGTCTTCAAAAAGATATATTATACCAAATATTATATTACTGTTTTCCAGTTTGAGCTTCTTTTATTGGGGATAAAGGAAGTGGGAGGAGGTTTCTGAACTTTTAGAGTATTTAGAGCTTTATAGCTCTAACATTAAAAAAATTACCTTGTGCTACAAGTTATAAGTAAGAAATCGTTTTTTGTTACTAGAGAGTGATTCAATTAACTCCTATACAAAATCACATTGAGTAGTTTTAAATAATTTTATGGCAAGTGTTGCTATGATCTCTTTATAAGACACATTTTGAGAAGCATTTTACTTTCAGAGGATATGTATATATTTGTTGTAGAGAATTAAGAGATTGTTGAAGCTGTTTTAAATGTGACTTTTGTTGAACTTTATAACTTTTTATAAGGCATCAAATATGAAATGGAAGTAAATTTATCTTCACATTTCTATTTTCTAGTAGAATTCCTTAGATGTAGATTTTATATATTTTCTATTTTAAGAGACAATTTCATTCTTTGCAGATGTCTAACACAGGAAATTGGATGCATATTCGTTATCAGTCTAAACTGCAGGCTCGGAAAGCCTTGAGCAAAGATGGGAGGATTTTTGGAGAATCCATCATGATTGGTGTGAAACCATGTATTGACAAAGTAAGTTATTGGTGATGTAAGGAAAGTAGCTTAATCTATATGAAGAGCACAAGACCAGGCATTGAAATTGGTGGTTGTTGTCACTTGGTTTCACTGTATCTGTTTTTCTTAGTTTGTAAAATGTGATGATATTTACAGTACTCTTCGTGGTAAGCCAAAGGTATTTAATCATAGAATTTAGAATTTAAAGATAATCCATCCTCACCTCTTCATTTTTCAGATAAAGGAAAGCAAGAGGGCTTAAGTAACTTGTCCAGAGTTGTTAAAGGTGAGGCCTAGATTTTAGGTCTCTTGACTACTAATCCATTCTCTTGTGCAAAGTGATACCAGATTCTTTTAAGTATTTAAACGGGATGGTGCTATTTCAGAATGAATTAGTTCCCGTGAATGTTGACTGATAGGTAACTTTTAAACGCCAAAGGTTTTTGTTTCAAAATATTTCTATTTCAAATATTTTAAAATTATTCTGTATATACTCATTGAATAGTACAGAGTATAGTTTAAACTTTTCTTTGTGGCTTGTTAAATCATTGTGAACATTCTTAAGTATATGTGAACTTGTTCTACATACCAGGCATTGTGCTTGGTGCTAGTATACACACATTAATGAACAAAGCAAGACGTTCCTATTCTTAGAATCTGTTATAGCTGTGTAGTTATATAGTTATCATACTGTGCTGTAACAAATGTTTGCAGAGGACAGAAGAATATTTGGTGTTGCTGAGCACGAAATAGCTTTGGATTTTGATTCTTTCCAATCCAGGTTTCCCTGAGAATTTTTTTTGTCCTTGTTGATTTTTTAGTGTTTCAGGAAATTCTTATTTCTGTAGTTGTATTGAGATTGTTTGAGGTCACTGAAGTGAGATTTCTGGCTGAGCATTCAGTCTCAAATGCTACCTCATAAGCATATATTTTCTCAAGCCTAAAATTATTTGAAAGTTTAATTAGATCAAATAAGTATTTGATCTTTATCTTTTAATTAAATTTTCTTTCTAAGTAGGATGTAATACTGGATGATATGTATTATGTTTGTAAACAAAGGAGTTGTTTCTTTCTTTCTCCAGAGTGTTATGGAAAGCAATGACAGATGTGCTTTATCATCTCCATCTTTAACCTTTACACCACCAATCAAAACTCTAGGTACACCAACACAGCCTGGAAGTACTCCTAGGATTTCTACCATGAGACCTCTTGCTACAGCATACAAAGCTTCTGCTAGTGATTATCAGGTATTTTAAGGATTGGATTTAAAAAGGTGTACTTTAATGGTTGAGTGCATAGCATGCTTAACTTTTTCATTGTATTGATTTGTATGCCGTTAAATGTTTCCTGATGAGGCTATTACCTTGATGAAACCTTCACACTTTAAAAATTTTCTATTTTAAAATTAGCATCTTGGCCAGTTGAAAGTTTATCATGAATTAAAAATTATTTGCCATTCCTTAAAATTTTTAGAGTTGTTTAAGCTTTTTCTAAGTTATAGTTGCATATATACAAAATATATACTGTGTACATCTTTGACATGAGGGCACATTAAAACTCTATTAAATTGATGACCAAATTGCAGAACCTTAGGTTGGAGTATCTTTGGTTATTGAAATGAAGACATTGACCAACTCCCATTTAGACAGAAAAAATTTCTCATTTCAAAAAAGCTTAAGTTAACTATGTTCTTCGAAGAATCGTAGAAGTATTACGACCTCATTCAGTGTATTATTGTCTCCTACTGGTTAGTCAAGAGTTCTGAACTTAACCAGCTGCAGAAATAGGTCCTGAAAACACAGTACATGAAATACTTGTGCTTTAGTAGGGCAGATAGTGGTAGTTCAGTTTTTTGAGTTCCTCTGAAATTTAGAGATTATTCTAGAACTGTTTTTTCCCTTTAGTTTCTATTACTGTTACTTTAAATTCCCCCCTGCCTTTTTTTTGCAGCTGTTGTGTGGTTTTTTTTTTTTGAGATGGAGTTTCACTCTTGTTGCCGAGGCTGGAGTGCAATGGCACGATCTTGGCTCACTGAAACCTCTTTCTCCTGGGTTCAAGTGATTCTCCTGTCTCAGCCTCCTGAGTAGCTGGGATTACAGGCATCTGCCACCATGCCTGGCTAATTTTGTATTTTGTACTAGAGATGGGGTTTTTCCATGTTCGCTAGGCTGGTCTCAAACTCCCGGCCTCAGGTGATCCGCCTACCTCGGCCTCCCAAAGTGCTGGGATTACAGGTGTGAGACAACTCGCCTAGCCGCTTTTGTGTTATTTATTCAATTTTTTTTTTTTTTGAGGCAGAGTCTCACCCTATTGCCCAGTTTAGAATGCAGTGGTGTGATTCCAGCTCACTGCAACCTCTGCCTACTCGGTTCAGGCAATTCTCCTGCCTCAGTCTCCTGATTACAGGTGCATGCCATCACTACCCAGCTAACTTTTTGTATTTTTAGTAGAGATGGGGCCATGTTGGCCAGACTGGTCTTGAACTCCTGACCTCGAGTGATCCACCGACCTTGCCTCCCAAAGTGCTGGTATTACAGGCATGAGCCACCACGCCCAGCTATTCAGTTTTCTAATTTAAGAAACAGATGTTATTTGCTTTGCTAAAGGAATAAAATTTTGGAATTCTTAAAAGCATAGGATATTCCCAGTCCATATTTTAATTTAAAAAATACACAATTCAGTGCTATAAATGCATTTTGATGTTTCTCTTTTAAATGAGCAGTTAACTCTAGAATTGACTATGACGCTGAAAAAACAATAACCTAACAGTTTTGTGTGTGTGTGTGTGTATGTTTTTTTTGTGTGTGTGTGTTTTAGGTTATTTCTGACAGACAAACACCAAAAAAAGATGAAAGTCTTGTATCCAAGGCAATGGAATACATGTTTGGCTGGTAGTAGAAGACCAAGGAGGAGGTTGCTACACTAAAACAGAGTTAGCTGAGTGCTGCTGGTTCCTTCGGTTAGTTATATAACCATTCCTGCAGTATTGGATAGCTATCTCATGCTTCTTTTAGAAAGAAGCCTTTTTCATTAAGGTTACAGCCTGTTTGTAGCTCGCACTTTTAAAGATGCCTGAGGTTTATTTGAAAGAAAACTAAAAATCTCCGTAAGCAGGATTTTATGCTTTCTGTAACAGTGCATGCTTAAGCACAGAAAACTCAGCGTTGATTATTGTTAATTAAATAACTGAAATTGTGGTGAGACTTCATTGTCTTCATGAAAAGATGGGGGTGAATTTCATGAAGGGGAGCTATAGTTATTTCTACCAAGACACAAAGATTATAATTAGCAATTTGAATTATGGTCTTTTAATTTAGATAGTATTTAATATTTTAAATTATCCTTGTTTGTTGTATATATCCTGTCACAGAGTGTCCTCTTTGTGTATTCTAAAACCAACGTTCTTTTGAAAAACCTACAACTAAAGTTTCTTGATAATAAACATTGTCAATGATATGTGTATTAGTCTTTTTGCCTTGCTATAAAGGAATACCCGAGGCTGGGTAATTTATTAAAAAAAAAAAAGAGGTTTATTTGGCTCAGGGTTTATTTGGCTTATAGATATACAAGAAGCATGACGCCAGCATCTGCTTCCAGTGAGGGCTTCTTGGAGCTTTTACTTGCGGAGGAAAGTGAAGAAAGGCCAGCATATCACATGGTGAAGGAGAGGAAGAGAGCAAGAAGAAGGAGGTTCTAGACTCTTTTAAGTAACCAGATCTCACATGAACTCATTACCGCAGGGAGGGCACCAAGCCATTCATGAGGGATCTGCCCCCTTGATCTAAAGACCTGCCACTAGTCCCCATCTCCAGCTTTAGGGATATTTCAATTTAAGAGTTGGAGGGGACAAATATCCAAATGATATCAATATGTATTGAACTTTTTTTGAAAGGGTGATTTATATGATAAAAAGCTTTAAGTGTTCATTGAAAGAGAAAATATGTTATGAACTGTTATTTACCTGTAACCAAGCTTTAATTACCATGAAATTTTGCCATACTTGTTTGTTTTCTTCCTTTTTTTATTTTGTTTAAAGCACATCCCAGATAAGATGCCATTTTACTCTAAATACTTGAGGATATATCAAAAAAGAATATTTCTACATGGAATTACAATGTCAGTATCCCACTCCCACTGGACAGAATTAATATCTTTTTTTTTTTCTTTTTTGAAACAGAGTCTTGCTCTGTCACCCAGACTGGAGTGCAGTAGTGTGATCTTGGCTCGCTGCAGCCTCTACCTCCTGTGTTCAAGTGATTCTTGTGCCTCAGATTCCTGAGTAGCTGGGACTACAGACATGTGCCACCGTGCCTAACTTTTGTATTTTTAGTAGAGACAGGTTTTCACCATGTTAGCCAGGTTGGTCTTGAACTCCTGACCTCAAGTGATCTGCCCACCACGGCCTCCCGAAGTGCTGAAAAGTAATACTGAGGAATGTACTGGCATGAATGAAAATTCATTTATAAAGTATTTTTTCCTCTGAAAACTTTCACATTGAAGACTTTGTCTTCCAATTTAGGATTATATTTTATATCCTGTTTCATTACGTGCGGAACTCAATTATTTAAGGTAGAACTGGCTACTAAATTCTATGTTAAAAGTGCTGCATTTGTATTTGAATTAATACACTTTTTAATAAAAGGGTTGTTGTTTATTGGAGGATGTGTTTTATTTGCATAGGCCTTCATGGAGTGTGAAGTTTGCTTTTGAGTCAAAAATATTTGTTTGCTATATTTTGTTTTGTTATTTCTCCCAGTATCATATATATCTTACCTATCTTTGTATCTGTCATTTATTTTAAGAGATCCAGGAAAATTTCAGAAAGCAAGCCATCTTAGTTTTGAACACTATATAAAAACAACAAAAGTGAGATATCTGGGATGTTAGGAAAGTTACCCTGAACCAAGCCTCCTTTTAAAAGCTCGGAGAAGCTGACTTCAAACAAAAATAAATAACATGAAACTATAGTCATGCAAGGTTGTTTAAAAAAAAGGAGTATAACGTGCCGCCTTTTTTCAGAGATGCTCCGACCATCAAGAAAAAAAAAAAGGAGTATAAGGAAAAAAATAGCATCCCTGTAGACATTTAAAACACACCAGAAAGGCATGCGTATAAAATGGATAAAAGCTGTAGAATATTACTTAAAATTAAGTTTTAAGATGTTTAGAAAATGATATAAGGTATGAAAGAACAACAAAAATAAAATTGAAGAACTGGGGAAAATATGAGTAATAGAGGAAAAAAATCACTCAATTTTTTTTTTTTTGAACAGGAGTGGCAGTTTGTTAAAAAGCTTGAGAGCAGGAACAAAAGGAAGTAAAGTACACTTGGAAGAGAGCCAAGTGGACGACTTGAGAGATCAAGTGCCAGAAATTAAGACTAGAATAAACAACAGCTGATGAACAACAGATAATGCCCTAAGAGAAATAAAAGATAAAAATGGAGGACTTTTAGAAATCAGAAAGAAAAGAGATAGGATTAGTAAGGATACAACAAATTTTAGAGACAGAAAAGAAAAAATGCAATATACAGAACAAAATCAGTTACTACTTTGCTGGAAAAAATTTGGAACTACACATTGGAAGAGTAACCTGCCTACCTGAGATTATTATACTGGAACAGCCAATAGCAATATACTAACTTTGGATTTGACTAGACAAAAACAGCAAGTGACTTATAAGAGCAAGAGTTAAAACAGCAGCCTATGTCAGGAGGAAAAGAATAGCCCCTTTAAGATACCTGTGGAAAGAAAATGTGAGTAAAAGATTTTGTATCTACCAAAACTGGTTAAGTATAAAAATAACTCCTCGACACTATTAATGTGCAAGAATTCAGGGAACGGCGTTGTTTCCCTTGAGTATGTCCTGATGAATGGACTAGAAAATGCACCTCCAGCAAGCTGAGTGCCTAGAAAAATGACATAAAGTCTGGTGAGCATTTAATTTTATGTTACATTATGATCAAAGTGCTGACCAGGTTTATTGCTTGAAGCTCAGGCCAGAAGGTAGCTTTTCCCTTTCACTGTCTTTCAGGTCTACTCACGCTGATATGGTGGGAGTCAGTCTTTGGTTTACAGTAAAATACCAAGCTGAGTTATCTGTGAACCTGGGTTTTTCCTCCTCTGTCACCTGATAGTGGTGAACCCCAACGAAGGCATGAGTTGAGGGTGAGGTGCTGGTGTCTTGGAGGTAAGTTACCTGCGGCACCTTTTCATGAAAGTTAGAGCTTTAGGAACTGCTTGGGCCCCAGCCTGAATGTACCGTGAGTTATTACTATGCTGGTCTAGTCTTAGGGTTTGGTGGGTCTGATAATACCCAGCTTGTAATAAATAGCTCTGGTCACCTAGTTGAAGTGCTCTGATGTGAGGAGCTGCTCTTTAAATAATGACTAGTTATCTGCTGCAGGAAGACTGACCTAGCTCCAGAAACCTAAAGGTCTGTGTTAGGACTTAGATAACCAGGGGTTGCCAGAGACTCTATGCAGCATCCTTGTCTACCAGGAATGTCTCTGGCATCATGGGATTTGCCATGTCATATGGCCTAAATGTTGAGTTACTTGTACTATATGGCTGAACTTGCTCCAGAACTCCCTTACTCGGCCCCACTAAAATCTAAGCCACATATATGTATATATGTATATATCTCATATACATATAAAGGGGTATCTATTATATGTATATAAGGTATATATGTATATATCTCATATACATACATATAAAGGGATATCTATTATATGTATATAAGATGAGATTTTATATATATATATATACATACACACATATAAAGGGGAGGATATCTATCCGTATATGTATCCTATTCTGTCCTTCTAAGAGAACCCTGACTAATCTGTTTATAGGTTTTGTTTTTTTTGTTTTTTTTTCCCCCCCATGTGCAGAAGCTCTTTAATTAGATCCCATTTGTCAAGTTTTGTTTTTGTTGCAATTGCTTTTGGTGCCTTTGTCATGAAATCTTTGCCAGGGCCAGTATCCAGAATGGTATTGCCTAGGTTTTCTTTCAGGATTTTTATGGTTTTAGGTTTTACAATTAAGTCTTTAATCCATCTTGAGTTGATATTTGTATATGGTATAAGGAAGGAGTCTAGTTTCAATCCTCTTCATATGGCTAGCCAGTTATCCCAGCACCGTTTATTGAAAAGGGAGTCCTTTCCTCGTTGCTTAGATCAGATGGTTCTGGGTGTGCAGTTTTGTTTCTGAGTTTTTGTTTGTTTGTTTTTGAGATGGAATTTTGCTCTTGTAGCCCAGGCTGGAGTACAGTGGCATGATTTCGGGTCACTGCAACCTCTGCCTCCTGGGTTGAAATGATTTTCCTGCCTCAGCCTCACCAGTAGCTGGGATTACAGGCATGTGCCACCACCCCTGGCTAATTTTGTATTTTTAGCAGAGAGAGGGTTTCACCATGTTGGTCAGGCTGGTCTTGGAACTCCTGACTTCAGGTGATCTGCCTGCCTGAGTTCTTTATTTGTCTCTGTGTCTGTGTACCAGTACCATGCTGTTTTGGTTACGGTAGCCTTGTAGTATAGTTTGAAATTAGGTAATGTGATGCCCCCAGCTTTGTTCATTTTGCTTAGAATTGCCTTGGCCATTTGAGCTCTTTCCTGGTTCCACGAATTTTAAGATAGTTTTTTTCTAATTTTGTGAAGAATGTCAATGCTAGTTTAATGGGAATAGCATTGAATCTGTAAATTACTTTGGACATTGTGGCCATTTTAACAATATTGATTCTTCCTGTCCATGAGCATGGAATATTTTTCAATTTGTTGTTTTATCTCTGATTTCTTTTAGCAGTGTTTTATGATTCTCGTTGTAGATTCTTTCACCTCCTTGTTAGCTGTATTTCTAGATATTTTATAACTTTTATGGCTATTGTGAATGGTATTACATTCTTTAATAGGCTCTTGCCTTGGACATTTTTGGTATATAGAAATGCTACTGATTTTTATACACTGATTTTATATCCTGAAACTTTGCTGAAGTTGTATATCAGATTTAGGAGCTTTTGGGCAGAGCTTATGGGATTTTTTTAGGTATAGAATTATATTCTCTGCAAGCAGAGATAGATTGACTTTCTGTCTTTCTATTCAGATGCCTTTTCTTTCTTTCTCTTGCCTGAGTGCTCTAGCTAGGAGGACTTCCAGTACTATACTGAATAGGAATGGTGAGAGTGGTCATCCTTGTCTTGATATGGTTCTCAAGGAAATGCCTCCAGCTTTTGCCCATTCAGTATGATGTTGGCTGTAGGTTTGTCATAGATGGCTCTTATTATTTTGAGATTCTTTCCTTCAGTGCCTAGTTTTTTGAAAGTTTTTGATGTGAAGGGATGTTGAATTTCATTGAAAGCCTTTTCTGCATCTATTGAGATGGTTTTTGTACTTAGTTCCAGTTTATGTGGTGAATCATATTTATTGATTTGTATATGTTGCATCCCAGGGATAAATCCTGCTTGGTTTTTATAGATTAGCTCTTTACTATGCTGCTGGTTTTAGTTTGCTAGTATTTTGTTGAGAATTTTGCATCTATGTTCATCAAGGATATTGGCCTGAAGTTTTCTTTCCCTTTCTTTCTTTCTTTTTTCTTTTTTTTGAAATGGAGTCTTGCTCTGTCACCCAGGCTAGAGTGCAGTGGCGTGATCTCAGCTCACTGCAGCCTCTGCCTCCTGGGTTCAAGTATTTCTTTTTTCTTTTTTTTTTTGAGACAGAGTCTTGCTTTGTCACCAGGTGCCAGGCTGGAGTGCAGTGGCGCGGTCTCAGCTCACTGCAACCTCCGCCTCCCGGATTCAAGCAATTCTCCTGCCTCAGCCTCCCAGGTAGCTGGGACTACAGGCGCCTGCCACCATGCCTGGCTAATTTTTGTATTTTTAATAGAGATGGGGTTTCACCATGTTGGCCAGGCTGGTCTTGAACTCCTGACCTCAAGTGATCTGTCCTCCTCGACCTCTCACAGTGCTAGGATTACAGGCGTGAGCCACTAGGCCTGGCCAACTTCTCCCTTTTAACACTTCTTTAGCTGTGCGCTAAAGATTCTAATATGTTTTATTTGTCCTCATTAGTTTCAAAGAATTTCTTTATTTCTATCTTAATTTCCTGTTTACACAAAGGTTATTCAAGAGCAGGTTGTTTAATTTCCATTTAATTACATGATTCTGAGTGATTTTCTTAGTTTTGATTTCCATTTTTATTGTGCTGTGGTCTGAAAGTGTATTTGGTATGATTTCAGTTTTTTTGAATATGGTGAAGATTGTTTTATAACAGAGTGTGTGGTTGATTTTAGAGTGTGTGCCATGTGCAGATGAGAATATATATTCTGCTGTTTTGGGGTGAAGAGTTCTGTAGATGTCTGTTGGGCCCCTGGGCCAAATGTTGAGTTCATATCCCAAATGTCTTTGCCTCGATGATCTGTCTAATATAGTCAGTGTGATGTTGAAGTCTCCCACTATTATTGTGTGGTTATCTAGGTTTCTTTGTAGGTCTCTAAGAACATGCTTTATGAATTTGGGTGCTTCTGTGTTGGGTGCATATATTAATATATTAGGATAGTTTGGTCGTCTTCTTGAACACTTTACCATTGTATAATGCCCTTCTTTATCTTTTCTGATCATTGTTGGTCAAAAGCCCGTTTTGTCTGAAATTGGAATAGCAACTGCTTTTTTCTGTTTGCTGTAAGTTTGTATTTTTGTCTGAGTTATTTTGGAGAAGTAGCCTTCAAGTTCTGAGATTCTTTCCTCATCTTGGCCAATTCTGCTGTTAATACTTGTGGTTGTATTATGTAATTCTTGAAGTGAATTTTTGAGCTCTGTCAGTTCAGTGTTTTTTTCCTTAAAATGATCATTTTGTCTTTTATCTGCTTTATGATTTTGTTGTAGTCCTTAGATTCCTTGGATTGGGTTTTGGCTTTCTCCTGAAAGTTGATGATTTTTGTTCCTATTCATATTCTGAATTCTATTTCTGACATTAAGCCATTTAAGCCTGGTTAAGAACCATTGCTGGGGAGCTAGTGTGGTTGGAGATGAAAAGACGTTCTGGATTTTTGAGTTGCTGGAGTTATTGTGTTGGTTCTTTCTCATCTGTGTGGGCTGATGTTCCTTCATTCTTTGAAGTTGCTGTTTTTGGATGTTATTTTTCCCTGCATTTTGCCTTCTTTGATGCCCTTGGTGGTTTGACTGTGTTACACGGTGAATTCAGTCAACTGGCCTTAATTCTAGTCTGCTCCTGGGTCTTGGAGGATCCCCCCAATTACTGTCTCTGTGCCTGCTTTTCTTTTCTTTCTTTCTCTTTTTCTTTCTTTTTTTTCTTTTTTTGATATCCTGAGTGTCACCCAGGATACAGTGCAGTGGTGTGATCTTGGCTCATTGCAACCTCTGCCTCCCCGAGTTTCAAGGGATTCTCCTGCCTCAGCCTACTGAGTAGCTGGGACTGTAGGTGCCCGTCACCACACCTGGCTAATTTTTGTATTTTTAGCAGAGACAGGGTTTCATCATGTTGTCCAGGCTGGTCTCGAACCTGTGGCCTCAAGTAATCCGCCTGCCTTGGCTTCCCAAAGTGCTGGGATTACGGGTGTGAGCAATTGTGCCCAGCTCCTGCTTTTCTTTTGTTGGGTATTCTTGTTCATGGAGCTCCCTCAGGCAGGTGTCACAGCTGTAGACAGGCTGTATACTCTCTGGGTCAGCCCTAATCTGCTGAGTGCTTCCTGGGGGGGACACAGGGTTGTGCCTGCCCAGGCATAGCTGGACTAGAAGCTTTAGCCGGTGTGGCCCTTCTTATGAGAGTGGGTGGAATTGCCTGCCCTGCCATCTAGGCATTTCCAGGACAACAGGAGGCTGTGCCTCTAAGCAAATACAGGCCGAGGTAGGACCTCTGGACTGGAAGCTGTAGCAGGCATGATTTTCCTGGAGTCACCCACGCTGCCCTCTGGGTATTTCCCGGGACAACAGGGTGCTACAATCAGATGGAAGTGGGACAGCTGGGCTGGAAGCCTTAGCAGGCATTGCTTGCCTGGCTGCCAGCTGCAGGGGTAGGTGGTGAGGTCACCCGCCCTGTTATCCAGGTGTGTCCCAGGACAACAGGAGGCTGTGCCTGTCAGCTAAGTCCACACAGAAGAGGGAACACTGGGCTGGAATCTGTAGCAGGCATTGCCTAACTGGCTTCTAATGGTGGTGGTGGGTGGGGTCACTCACCCTCTTATCTAGGTGCTTTCTGAGCAACGGGGAGCTGCAAACTCTGGCTGAGTTCACACAGAAGTGGGACTTTAGAGTTGGAAGCTCTGGCAAGCACTGCCCACCAGGCTACCAGTAGTAGGAGTGGGTGGGGTGGCTGGGGTCACCCACCCTGCTGTCTGGGTGTTTCCCAGGACAAGAGGCTGTAGCCACTGGCTGAGTCCAGGCAGAAGTGGGACCGCAGAGCTGGAGGCTGGCACCAAGCCTTGTCAGCGAGGGGGTGTGGAGTAATCATGACTACAGCCTCTGTTGGGTCCGTGGCACTGGTGTTGGTCTGCTTTGGGGCTCAAGGCTTGTTGAGGTTCCCTTGGACTTGAGTGTTGCCCCAAACTGTCCCGGTGTCTCTCCACCTTAGTCCTCAGAAGCACAGTGTGAGAGGTGCAGGGGACCCAGGAGGATTCTCCTGTTTTCTTGCACAGGTCCCAGTGGAGAGTGTGCATCCCCCAGGATGCTCTCACTTATTCATTCTCTCCTGTGTTGGAGAAGTTCTCCTGCCTCCGTCCTGAGCCTAGACAGGCTGGTGCCCAGCTTCTCTCCTCTCTGTTCTCCCCCTGCTGCCTTCATGGATCCTGATGTGGTTTCTCAGATGATTGGCGTGCAGGGTCACTAGCCCTTTTGTTTCCTCTCCATGAGAATGGCATGCATGAGCTGCTTCTAGTCTTCCATCTTGACCCAACCCCCAAGGTTATTTGTTTATGGGTTTTTTTTTTTTGAGGGGTAGGGGTATGGAGTTTTGCTTTTGTTGCCCAGGCTGAAGTGCAATGGCGTGATCTTGGCTCACCGTAACCTCCTCCTCCTGGATTCAAACAATTCTCCTGCCTCAGCCTCCGAAGTAGCTGGGATTACAGGTATGCACCACCACACCCAGCTATTTTGTTTTTTAGTAGAGACTGGGTTTCTCCATGTTGGTCAGGCTGGTCTTGAACTCCCGACCTCAGGTTGATCCGCCCACCTTGGCTTACCAAAGTGCTGGGATTACAGGTGTGAGCCATTGCGCCCGGTGGTTATTTGAGTTTTAAACCACTTAAACTTAGGTGAACTGGAGAAATATTTTACATGAATTTCCAGGGTTCCAGTCACAGCTCCTTAATTAATTACTGATTAAAGAATATTTAAAAAGATTGTATTTTAAAAAGGACATCAAGCCAAATAAAAGATTTCTTTTTGGCCATATAAAAAAGTTAACTTAAAACTTTACAACGTGCAAAGGATGATCTCAGTGTAAATCACTGGACACATTTGTTAATTGTGAGTATTTAAATAGTATCAGAGTGCTGAATTCTTCATATATTTTGTTTGTGCTAGCACTCACTGTCTAGGCTGAGGCATAGGGACATTCTTGGGACAAAAAAGCATCACCGACTCAAAGGACACATATGTATCCTTCAGTTCCAAGATCTCCGATTTCTGCAAACTGGGAGAAACCTCAGGGCAGTGTGTACTGGGGTAGGAGAAAAGACACAGGAAAGGGACTCCAAACTTTTTTCTTTTTTTTTGAGGTGGAGTGTCATGCTGTCGCTTAGGCTGGAGTTCAGTCTCATGATCTTGTCTCACTGCAGCCTCTGCTTCCTGGGTTCCAGTGATACTCCTACCTCAGCCTCCCAGGTAGCTGAAATTACAGGCATGTGCCACTACACTCGGCTAATTTTTGTATTTTTAGTAGAAATGGGGTTTTACCATGTTGGCCAGGCTGGTCTCAGGTGGGTTGGTGAAAAAGGTTTCTCTGGAGCCTTTGGGTCGTGTCTTAAGTTATCAGGTTATTTTTTTGGCTCATCAGTGGAAGATATAAATTTAAAACACCTATTTCTTCCTGTTTTTTTTAATACATGTAGTAAAGTCTTGGCAGCAGGTTTTGAAGCACAGTTTCAGTGGGATTTAAATAGATTGTCTGTTATTGAAAACAGCTTTCATGTACTCAGTGCTTTAAAAACGTATCTAATTCAAACTTAAGATGTACCTCCATCTTGTGGTAATTTGTCAGAAGTGTCCAACATGAAAAAGTTTTAGAGTTAAAAAAAATTTTTTTTTATACTTTAAATTCTGGGATACATTTGCAGTACGTGCAGATTGGTTACATAGGTATACATGTACCGTGGTGGTATGCTGCACCCATCAACCCATCATCTAGGTTTTAAGCCCTGCATGCATTAGGTATTTGCTCTCATGCTCTTCCTCCCCTTACCCCCACCCACTGACAGGCCTGGTGTGTGACATTCCCCTCCCTGCGTCCATATGTTCTCATTGTTCAACTCCCACTTATGAATGAAACATGGTGTTCGGTTTTCTGTTCCTGTGTTAGTTTGCTGAGAATGGTGGTTTCCAGCTTCATCCATGTCCCTGCAAAGGGCGTGCACTCATTTTTTTTAATGGCTGCATAGTGTTCCATGGTGTATATGTGCCACATTTTCTTTATCCAGTGTATCATTGATGGGCATTTGGGTTGGTTCCTAGTCTTTGCAATTGTAAATAGTGTTGCAGTAAACATAAGTGTGCATATGTCTTTATAGTAGTATGATTTATAATCCTTTGGGCATATACCCAGTAATGGGATTGCTG
>CAUYLG010064859.1:0-41951 GCA_963573385.1 Cacajao melanocephalus
GCCTGGGCAATAGAACAAGAATCTCGTTCTCTCTCCCTCTTTCTCTTCCTCTTTCTTTCTCTCTTACATTCTTTTTTTTTCTTTCTTTCACTCTCACTTTCTTTCCTCTCTTTTTCTTTCTTTCAAAAATAAAAAAAAAAAGAAGGGTCTAGAGAGTGCTGAGTCGACACTGACCCCCCACTCCCAATACCTCCCCTGACGGGGAGATGGGGAGGGTCTCTGTTTCTCAGAACCCTCGGGCTTCTTCTGTCTATGAACTAAATCGTGCCCTCCTGAAATTCATATGCTGAAGCCCTAACCCCAGGTATGCTGGTATTTGGAAGTGAGACCTTTGGGAGGTAATTAGAGTTAGATGAGGTTGTGAGGATGGGCTCCCCCCCACCCCGTGATGGCACTGGCACCTTCTTAAGAAGAGGAAGAGAGATCAGAGCTTTTCTCCATCGTGGGAAAACAGTGAGAAGGCTGCTGTCTACAGACCAACAAGAGAGCCCTCCCCAGACACGGAATCTGCCAGCAGCACCTTGATCTTTGATCACTCTGCAGCCTCCAGAGCTGTGGGAAGAAATGTCTGTTATTGAAGCCCTTCAACTGCAGTATTTTTGTTATCACAGCCCAGCAAACGGCACCACCTGGGCCACGGTTACAGTTCTGAAGGACAGTGTCAATCCTGAGCATGGACTTGCACCTATTGAGTCTGGGGTGCCTTTGAGAAGTTTAAGGGAGATGCCAAGAGGCACAGAATGCAACTGCCCCTCTGTCTCCGGCACCCCCAGGGCCTGCACGCGGTGGTTAGTCCCTCGGTTTATGTTTGCTTACGTCACCTTCAAGGGGCGGGGCCATTTTTTTGAGTTCATAGAGGTCAAGGGTAAAATCTTCCCAGACATGGGACCTGTCTCTGAGGAAGGGATGCTGGATGCATCCTGGGGCCCTTGGATGTCATGTGCAGTTTTGTTTGGGCCAGCTGGGCTGACCTTGCTTAAAGAGACATTCTCTTCAAGTTTCAGCCTGATCGCCACAACCAGCGAGGGCATTGACTCCAAACTCCACTGCAGAACCACAGAGGCATTTCATTGCACTTTCTTCCTTGTACACGCATTAGCTGCAGAAGACACAGACACAAATAAAACAGGCAGAGCCCGGCTCTCAGGGAGCTTGTGATGCTGACACGACAGAAGCAAACAGAAGGCAGGTTTCAGCCATGTGGTGATGAGTGATTTGAAATGGAATAAGATACAGTCAGGGTGGGAGAGGGGCCTGAGGGTGGTGTGCAGGAGGGGTCTTCAGGGAGAAGATCTGACGAAATGGGATTTGAAGGAAAACTCAAAGGCTCTAGAGTAGACACATGCAAATCTCGAGAGACAGAAGGGGCTATTTCAAAAGGCAGCCAGAACCCTACTTTAAATTGATCCTGATCGTTAAACACGCTCGTCACGTGTTTTGTGGGTGCTTCTGGATTCCTGGAGGCCATGGCTTTTTCTGAGGTCTCCATCTTGTAGTGGTTCTTGTTAACACTCTTCTAAAAGAACCATCATGGATTTGGGAAAGGGTCAGAGGACAGGAGAAATAGCAGCGGGGACATGAGGGCTTCTGTAGGAAGATGCAACGATTTAAGGGCAGGTTACACACTTTGGGAGGCCGAGGCAGGTGGATCACTTGAGGTCAGGAGTTCAAGAGCAACCTGGCCAACATGGTGAAATGATGTCTCTACTAAGAATAAAAAAAATTAGTCAGGCATGGTAGCACTGGCTGGTAATCCCAGCTACTTGGGGGACTGAGACAGGAGAATTGCTTAAACCTGGGAGGTGGAGGTCGCAACGAGCCGAGATCATGATATTGCACTCCAGCCAGGGTGACAGAGCGATACTTTGTCTCAAAAAAAGAAAAAAAAAAGCCACAAAGTGAAAATGTTTCCAATATACTCTCTCTCAGGCATGTGCTGTTATTGTGGACTTGCTTAAATATTCCTTTATATCAAATCTCTCAGGTACTCACCAAGCCTTAAGAGATTATCTGTGGGGGAAATGTAATTCACATCCAACCTCAGACCATTAACTAACAGAAGTGATCCTACTAAAAATAAATGGTCCAGAAGGAGTTTTGATGAATAAATGAGCCCCGGAGTCCTGTCATGCTGTTAAAGGGAGTCTGGAGTTCTTTCCCACCACGTGGGGTTGACTCAGTGAAACTAACCTGACCCCTGGCAAAGCACGCGAGGCACGCAGGAGGCAAACTTGGTCTCACTCGGTGTGGCAGGAGCATTTGCTGCGCGTGCTGTTTCTAATTGCCATTTCCACGTCAAATCATCGATTGTGTTCTTTAGTGGGATTCCCAACAAAATGTTGCATCATAAAGAATTTGACTAGCCTTTGTCCTTAGTTCCTGAGGAAGGCTCTAAATCCTTGGAATTTTCCTAATAATTGGACTGTCTTTGTTATTCATTAACTTTTTGGGTAACATGTTCATTTGTGATAACAAGATGAGGTGGCCCAGGGTGGGTGCTGGTCACCAGAAAGGCTGATCTTGTGATGGGAGGGTCGGGACTTTGAGCCTGGTGATGCCAACCTGGAGGAGGGGAGAAGGGGTCGCCAAGTGAGTTCAGTCACCTGGCCAAGCGTTTAATCAACCGTGGCCATATCATGAAACCCTGATAAAAATTCTGGATCCTCCACCTGGGGGTAGGAAAAAAAATTCTGGATGCAGAGGCTTGCTGAGCACGTTGATGCACCTGGAGAATGGCCCCTGACTCAACAGGGAGAGGCCGTGGAGGGTCTGTGTCTGAGACCCTCTCAGACCTGGCCCCCTGTGTCTCTTCATTGGGTGGTTCTTGAGATGCGTCCTTTATAATAAAACTCTAATCATAAGTGTACTGCTTTTTGAGTGCTGTGAGTCATTCTAATAAACTATTAAACCTGATGGGCTCATGGGAAGTGCTGAATTTGTAATCAATTGACCAGAAGTGCAGGCAGCTAGGGACCCTCAGAGTGCATCTAGTATCTGACATGAGGGCAGCCTTGTGGAGGACTGAGCCTTCCACCTGCGGGGTCTGTGCTAACTCCAGGTGTGAGTGTAAGAAATGAATTGCAGCGTGAGAGCTGGGGTTAGACGGGTTGCAGTGGAAACAGAATCAAGTTGGCTTATGTGTTCTCGTGTGTTCCTGTCAATGGATTGGGGTTCTAGTGTCCGGGTTCTAATTCAATCAGTGCACTTGACTAAATCCCAATGGCTGGACGGGCTCCAGAACCCATGATGGAGCGATAAGATGGGACTGGGTGCAAAAATCAGAGCAACAACCTCCAAATCAGAACGAATTCATCTTGTCATCACCAAAGCCAAGAGAGAAAAGGGCCCTTACTGCAAGCTGACAACTTTCCAGGATGTTGAGTCACATTCACAGGCCATAGAAAGGAAAACAATCTTAGTTGGGAGATTGGGGTCCCCAAAATAGTTGGGTTTCAGAAAGCTTGGCTGAGGGTGCGTGCACATTTCCCAAGCATCACAGTTCTGTTCCTGGCTTGGGAGCACAGGGAGTCACTGTCGCGAGGGCGCAGCCGACCGGCCTGCAGGCACATCTCTTCCTGCTCCCTCTTTGCTCTCTAGAAGAAAACTCAGAACACGGCACCGCGCCACTGCATCTGCAGCGGGAGTGTGTGTGTGTGTGTGTGTGTGTGTGTGTGTGTGAGAGAGAGAGAAAGAGTGTGCATGCGTGTATGAGTGAAAGTGTGCATGTATGTGTGAGTGCAAGTGTGCCTATGTGTGTGAGTCTGTATGTGTGAGAGAGTATTATGTGTGTGAGTGTACAGGGCGTGTATATGTCTGTGCATGTGCAAACATGTATTTGTGAGAGTGAGTGTATGACTGTGTGTATATGTGTGTTCATGAATGCAAGTGAGTATACATGTGTGTATGTGTGTGTTTGTGAATGTATATTATGTGTGTATGTGTGAGTTGTGTCTGTATATGTGAATGCACATATGTGTAAAAAGTGTATGAGTGTATGGGCATGTGCAAGTGTGTGTGTGAGTTTAAGTATGTGCATGTATATGAATGTGTGTGCATGTTTATGTGTATATGAGTGTGTATGTGTGAGTACAGGTGCATGGATGTATAGGGGAATGTGTATGTTGTATGAGTGTGGAAGGTATATGGGTGTGATGTGTGAAAGTGTGCATGAGAGTCAGTTTGCGTGTATATGTGTGAGTGTGTTTTAGGGTGTATATGTGTTACTATGTAAATAAGTGTGTATATTATATAAATGTGTATGCACGGGAATGAGTGTTATGTGTCAGTGAGTGGTATGTATATTGTGAATGTATGTATATATGTATCCATGTGAGCGCATATTTGTGTGAGTATGTAAGCATGTATAAGTGTGTGTGTGCATGTGAATGTGTGTACATGTATACACGTCTGTGTATGTGAGTACATATTTGTGTGAGCACATGAGCATGTGAGCATGTATAAGTGTGTGTGTGCATGTGAATGTGTACATGTATACATGTCTGTGTATGTGAGTGCATATTTGTGTAAGTGAGCATATGAGCGTGTAAAAGTGATTGTGTGTGTGCATGTGAATGTGTGTATGTGTATATATGTCTGTGTATGTGGGTGCATATTTGTGTAAGTAGGCAAGTGAGTGAGCATGTATAAATGAGTGTGTGTGTGCATGTGAATTTGTGTACATGCATATGTGTCGTGTGTTTGTGCATATTTGTGTATGTGAATGTGTGAGCATGTGTAAGTGTGTGAATGTGTGTACATGTATATGTGTCTGTGTATGTTTGTGCATGTTTGTGTGAGTACGTGAGCATGCGAGCATGTGTAAGTGAGGGTGTGTGCATGTGAATGTGTGTACATGTATATGTGTTTGTGTATGTGAGTGCATATTTGTGTGGGTACGTGAGCGTGTGAGCACACATAAGTGAGCGTGTGTGTGCTTGTGAATGTGTGTTTGGATGTGCATGTATGTGCAACTGTGCACACGCTGGCATCACCCACATCAGGACGGCCCCTCCACTGCCTCATGTTCTCGTGTCCTCCCTGGCCTGCATAGGGAACACCTGCTCCATGGTACTTCTTGGAGCATCAACTCCAAAAGACAGAAGGTGAAAAGCGACTCTGAGTGGCAGGTGCAAAGCCGGCAGTCTGACAGTGGAGAGCTTCTCCTGCCTCCAGGACCTCCTCACTCTTCGCTTTTTCCTTTTGCATTGTTGGGGGCTGGGAGGCAGCTCTCCCTCCCCAAGTCGGGCGTTGGAAGGAGCCTCACTCAGGGAGAACATCGCCTGCTCATGTGTCAAGACGGCTTTTCAAGCATTCTGCATTCTCCCGACTTTCCAAGCTGCTGCCAAACCCAGGCCTGGTGAGTGACGAGCCCCAGCAATTTATCATGAGTTCTGCGACCTCCAGAATGATCCATCAGTAACAGAGGAAGTCAACAGAGCGATGACAACTTGCTATTTACCCACAATGTATGTTTTATCGACTTCCCGGCATCTGGTCCCAATACCAATATCTTCTTACTCATTCTCCCCATTCGAAAGGAAGGGATTGAGGCTCAAGTACATAAACACGGCCCCTGTATGCCCTTCTTATGCTGTGTAGCGCCCTTTCCTATGTTCTCCGTCTTACAATGGACACTGTATATTATATGTGTTTTATATGCGGATGCGTGTATAATACCTAATATGTACTGTGTGCACACACACACGGGCTATGTATAGCAAGACACGATGTGTGTGTATACGCCTAACACAGCCCTGTGTTCGTGCATTCTCGGCGTGTCCATCGGTCCACGAACACCTTTTTTCCATTTCTATTCTCCGTTTCTTGCATTGCCCGCTCCCCCACCCTACCGCCCTCCACACACACACCCTGCCAAGGGCAGGAGGAGGCAAAGTCACTAAGGAACCCCAGGGTCTCATGGAAACAGCAAGGATGCCATTTGGCTTGTACGAGGACAGTTGTTCATTTTCAAAAATCTATAGAAACATAGAGACAGGGCTAATTCCTTCTACCTGGGGAGACAGGAAAGACTCGGTTCAGCCTGGCTTGGAAGATGGAAGAATCAAGATGGGCAAAGACGGGCCACTCAGAGCGGGGCAGCTGAGATGAAGAGACATGACATGCCACACTCTGTGCCTCCAGGTCCTCCATCTACCCCCAGCCTCCCCCCGTCTCCATCCTTGAAACCAAAATACTCTCACATGCTTCAGGCAACGAAGGGAAAAGGAAAAATAGTCTTGGTATCACATTTGCCATCTCCGCAAGTCCCAAGTGGCAAAGGGAGGAGGAGGGGGCATGGGGCGTGGGTCGGGCGTTCAGAGGGCTCTGTGGCCACCTGGGGGCTGGACGTGTCTCCCCCACTGGCTGAGTTCCCTGCCCAGCTCTTAGTGCAGACTGCTCAGGACAAGGCCAGGGAAACACGCTCCTCTCTTTGAGCAGGGTTGGAAAGTGTTGGGACAGAAGGGGAAGGAAGACAAGAACTCCAGCTTCTGGGCTGTCGGAGCCTAGACCCAGAGTTACAAACCCATGGAGAGGAAAAAAGGGAGGGGCAGCCGCCCCATCCAGGAGCTGCAAGGGGCTTTCGTCTGGGTGGGGCCTTAGCTTTGCCTCTTGTCTCCCACCCTGCTTGGTGGATTTGGGATGTCCCGGCATGAGGACCCAGCCACAGCCCAGACTCTGCTCCAACCTTAGGTTACAAACATCAGTGGCTGACAGTGCCTCGGTCCCAGACATGAACCAGGCTACCTCAGGCTGCAAGCCTCTCTGCTGTCTCCTGCAGCAGGTCAGAAGACCATGCTGCCATCTGGACAAGCCCGTGGAGGACATTCTTCCTGGACCTTCTGGTCAGAGGCCAGTGGGCCCCTCCCAACCCAGAGCTGAGGTACGAAGCTCCCCCAGAGAGCCAACACCAGATGAGACCCTTCAGGGATGCCGCGAGCATTTCCCCTACTCAAATTCCGTCCTTTCATTCTGCAGATATCTGGGAGTGTCTAGTGTGGACCCAGCTGTCCGTGACCAGCCACGCAAAGGAGATGTGGCCCTTGCTCTGGGGAACGCCAACATCTATGCAGTTCCAAACACATTCTAGATCTCTCTGAAGGGCTCACATGTACTAATTATTTGCAAATAGCAGCAAGTGCCATTGGCTCTTAAAAAGCGGAAGTGGCTCGTGGGATTTTATGGGATGGCGATGAGTCACGTTGGAACCTGAGCACTCACTGGACGTAGACCCCTCGCGAATGGGACAGCCTGGTGGGGCAAGGGGGCAGTGGATAAAGAGAGCACTTCCGCAAATGCACTGAGGGCTGCGTGTGCTGAAAGAGCGCAGAGGCACAGGGCCACGAGGACCTGCTAAGAAGAGGGGACATTTAAGCCCACAGTGTAGAACAAAGAGGAGCCAGCCGCACGGGCATGAGGGTCCCAGGCAGAGGGCACAGCAGGGGCATATGCTTCGGGCTGGGAAGCAGCTTGATATATTCAGAGAGTGTGGCAGGTTGGACAGTGTCCCCTCAAAATGCACGTCCACCTGAAACCTCAGAATATGACCTTCTTTGGAACAGGGTCTTTGCAGATGCAATTGGCCAGGATAACATCATCCTTGATTAGGGTGTGCATTAGTCAGGGTTCTCCAGAGGGACAGGACGAACGGGATAGAGGTGTATATGGAGGGGAGTTTATTAGGAGTATTGACTCATAGGATCACAAGGAGAAGTCCCACAATAGGCCGTCTGCAGGCTGAGGAGCAAGGAACCAGTCCAAGTCCCCAAAACTCAACAGTAGGGAAGCCGACAGTGCAACCTTCAGTCTGTGGCCAAAGGCCTGAGAGCCTCAGGCAAACCACTGGTGTAAGTCCAAGAGTCCAAAAGCTGAAGAACTTGGAGTCTGATATTCGAGGGCAGGAAGCCTCCAGTGCAGAAGACTCAGCCAGTCCAGTAATTCCACGCTCCACTCTTTATTCTAGCCTCACTGGCAGCTGATTGGGTGGTGCCCACCCAGATGGAGGGTGGGTCCGCCTCTCCCAGTCCACCGACTCACATGTTCATCTCCTTTGGCGACACCCTCACAGACACACTCAGGAATGATACTTTGCATCCTTCAATCCCATCAAGTTGGCACTCAGTATTAACTATCATAGGGTGGACCCTAACTCCATCCGTTCTTTATGAGGAGAGTAGAAGCGTGGGATGATGGAGGCAGAGACAAGTCCTGCAGCAAAGGAGCATCAGGAGCCCCGGGGAGCTGGACGAGGCAGAGAGGGTCCTTCCTTAGAGCCTTTAGAGGAAACTTGGCCCTGCAGACACTCTGACTTTGAACTTCTGACTTCCAGAGCTACAAGAGAATACATTTCTATTTTTAAACTACCCAGTTTGTGGTAATTTATTATAGCAGCCCCGGGAAAGTCACGGGACAGGAAGGGGAGTACCATACCAGGGTCATGCTGAGAAGGGAAGAGGGGCACCAAATAAATCCCAGAGGTCAAGGTCCACATGGGCTTGGATTTCCGTCACAGGGCGATGGGGAGTGGCTGAAGGGTTTAAGTGGGGCCATGTCATGGCAAGGTGGCTGCTGTCACTGCGTAAGAAGGCAGCGGTCCTCGCCCCCGCAGAGACCAGAAAGCAGCCTCTGCTCAGTGCAGACAAGAGGTGGCATCTGCGCATGAGCTCTGACTCGACTGGGCAGAAAGACAAAGGCAGACCTGAATACTGTTGTTGGGGGTCCCCAAGACCACCCTCAAGTTCACTGATTTGCTAGAAGGACTCAGAACTCAGAAGAGCTGTGATAGCCAATGGCTATGGTTTACAACAGTGAGTGGATACAGACTGTCATCCGCAAGGACGTGAGTCCAGGGGAGGTAAGGCACAGAGCTTCCAGCTGTTCTCACTGCGGAGTCATGCACAGAGCCGTGCACATAGTGCTTCATTCTTCCAGCAGTGACATGTGGCAACCCACATAGAATATTGTCAACCAAGGAAGCTCATCCAAGCCGTGTTGTCTGGGGTTTTCCTGGGCGTCAGTCATGTAGGCAGGGAGCATCCGCATGGCTGACCTTAATCACTCGGTGTCAGCGTCTCCAGAGGTCAAACTGATACCACGTAGCCAGGCCCCCACAGTCTGTCGCATTATTTGCGAAGGCTAATCATGTGGCCCAAGGCCTCAGGCAGACAAAGACACGCCTACCAGGATTTCCAAGGGCTCGTCCCACAAGCAGGTCAAGAGCCAGATCTTTCTTGGCAATGCACAGGGTTTGGACAACCCAGACCTGCTGAATTTGTCCTTTCTGCCCAGAGGTGAGAAAGATTGGATGTAGGGCATGAGGAAGAGGGACAAGGAAGCATGACTTGGCTTTTTTCTTTTTTTAATTGACTCATAGTTCCACATGGCTGGGGAGGCCTCAGGAAAATGACTCGGCTTTCGATGGAGCATCTGGAGAACCCTGGTGTCATTACCTGAGATGGGGATGATGAGGTCATTGAGGCTTGTAAGGTTTAGTTATGAATCTGGTGACTTTGAGAAGCCTGCAAGACCTTCAAGGGGAGATGTCCTGTAGATATGGACATGGAAGCTGGAGGTGCCAATCTAGGAACTGTGAGCCGGCGGATGTTTTGTCAATGGTAACAGACAAAGTGCTCTCAGGCAAGGGTGTGCCCAGGGAAAAGAGGTCCCAGGCCCCTGCCTTGAACGCCTCCTACATTTAGGATCAGAGTAGAAGAGAAACCAGCACAGAGACCAAGAAAAAGTGTCCAGAGAGGTAGGACAGTCGAGGCTGAGCCATCATGGAAGCCAGAGGGAAAAGCAGTAAACAGAGTTCACAGAGTTGAGCAGTGGAGTGAGGTCGGGACACAGGCAGGGCTGGGGGTTTGGCTCATGAGGGTCCTGCTTCCCTTGACTTGAGTGACCCTTGGGGAAATGAATGTGAAAATGGAAGGTTCCAGAAGGACCACCCTGCACAGAAGTGTGACAGTGATTAGAACCAGAGAGAAGAGAGAGACCTGGGAGTGTGGGGCCACGGGAAGACCATGGCCCAAAGCGTGGTTGAGTGATGATGTGACTGATACATGTGAAAAAGGAAGAGGACAACACAGAAAAAGAAGGTAGCAGGAGAGAAACCGCTCCGAGGGGATGTGACGGGAGCAGGAGCTGTGAGATTCAGCAAATAAAAATATAGGAAGCCAGCTAAACTTGCGTTTTAGATAAACAACAAGGTCATTTTTAGCATAAGTATATCCCACACACTATTTGGGAGATACTTATGCTAATGTATTCTTCATTATTTTCCCAAAATTGAGATAGAACTGGGTGCTCTGTATTTAGCCCAGCAGCCTTGTCATATTTAGAATCTGCCTATGTAGGAGACAAGACATGCTACTTCCTCCATCCAACATTCATTTATTCATTCAACAAATGTTTATTGTGCACCTATTATGTGCCAGGCAGTGATCTGGGAACACAGAAGCAAATAAGACCATTGAAGTCCCCACCCCCATGGCATTTACTTTCTGGCATGGGAGATAGATACTTACAGTCCATCCTAAGGGTGCCCTCATTAGCTTTTAAACTATCATGAGGGCATACAGCAAGCCAGGCTCTTACAGTGCCATTTAGTACCTGTCTCGGAAGAAGAGCACATCCATCTACTGTTCTTGAGACAGATGTCATCATCGGCAGGAGACTCAGGGACCCCGCTCTGACATTCTCTCAGTCACGTTCATCCTGAGACAGAACTCCACTTCCGACTCCAACCAGGAAAGCACGGGTTGGACGCCTGTGACAGTCACTCAGTGGCCTCCTCCCTGCCTGGCAGCCCCGCACCTTCCCGCCACACAGCCCTCCACTCGGCCCTCAGTGCTCAGCCCCACCAATGGGACATCATGGCTCTCTGCCTTGGCAGGTAGATGGTTGAGTGGACTAATCTGGACATGGAAACTAGAGGTGTCCATCCAGGAACTGCCAGCCTGTGGATGTTTCGACAATGGTAATAGAAAAAGTGCTCTCAGGCAAGGGTGTGCCCAGGGAAAAGAGGCCCCAGCCCCCAGGCCCCAGCGTTGAATGCCTCCTAAGTTTAGGATCAGAGTGGAAGAGAAACCAGCACAGAGACCAAGAAAAAGTGTCCAGAGAGGTAGGACAGTGGAGGCTGAGCCATCGTGGAGGCCAGGAGGGAAAAGCAGTGAACAGAGATGTGCCCAAACTCCAGCTGATAGGTGGCTTCTGGCTTTCCCAGTGGGCAGTGCCCTGGGAGCTGGCCCTGGGAGAGGATAGAGGAGGCCAAGGTCCTCAAACCCACAGCCACACAGACCCACCCTCTGCCTCTCACAGTGCTCCTAGAAGAACAGAGCTAAGGGGTCCAGCGCACCCCAGAGTTTGCTTCATGACACGGAGCTGGTGCTCCTCGAGCTGTACCCTGCAGCCTCCCTTCCATGGCTCTCCAAGATGGTCTCATCTCCTGGGAATAATCTAATTATGCTGCTGGTGCCCGAGAAGGAAGTAGACAGGGATTCATTTGCAGCCTGCTACACTCTAGTTACTGGATTTTTCTAACTCGCTGCAGTGTTTCTTTTGATCGATAAGCATGAATGGATCTCTGCGGGGAGATAAAAGGAAAAGGTCTCGGGGTAGCTTGGCTGCTCCTGACCCTGTTCTCCCGGTGGCCGTGGGAGGCTCCGTGATTCAGGCTTGGCCTCCTGTGCTGGAGGGCAGCAAGTCCTCACTTGAACTTGCAGGAGAGCCTCCCAGCTGGGACGGGCTCTGCTGTGCTCTGGACCCCTGCACACCAAGTGATTTCACATTGTTTGATAGCAAGGGATGAGCCAAAGGGCAGGAGCATTAGTTCCAAATATGAAGCCCAAGTCCAGAGCGGGGGCCGTGCTGCCCACATGCTGGGTGCTAACCTCTTACCAGTCACTGTCCCCTTGAATTAGGCCCACTGACAAGGATGCATTTGGCAGGACAGGGGAGGTCCAGAAGCTTGGGTCTGAGGGAGGAGGCTCAGGCTCCATGAGCTTCCCCAACAGCCCCAGGGCTATGTCTTTCCTTGATGTCTCATAGGGTCTGGATTCCTCCCAGGGAGCCCCAGCCAGAGGACCAGCATCATCCTGGACAACCCTCCTCTGTTTCTGCACTGAGGCGGTGGGCTCCCACCAAGGGTCCGGAGCTGTCACTTCTGTCCTTGTTGAGAGCTGAGTTAGCATCTCCCTCCCTGCACTCCTGCCACAGCCCCTCCACCCCTCTCCCTGCATCCTTTCATGGCCCATCCCTCACCCCACACCCCTCAATACCTCTCCACCTCACACTCTCCGTGACTGTGCAGCCACTGGCTCCTCCTGCCTTCCTCTTCCCTTAGGACCCTCCTCATCCTAGCTGGCCATGCGGCCATGGTCCCTGATTCCTCTATAGCAGAGGGCAGCTGGGTCCCGGCTGGCGGGACATGAGGAGAGGGTATGCGAGCAGGTTCCCCTCCTTCCTTCCAAGGAAACCACTGGCCCTCAGCTTCCTTCTCCACCTTCTGGCTGGCTGAAGGGTAAACCTGGCCAGCTTCCAGCAGGCCCACCAGGCTCATGTCAAGGGTGCTGGGCAGCAAGCTGGAAGGAGCACAGGTTTCCAGGGTCCCCTTGGAGCACAGAGACCTGCCACCTCCAGGTACCTACCTGCCAGAACTGTCGCTTGAAAAGCAGCAGCACTGTCACATGGTCTCTATGAAGGCGGTCAGCAAAATGCCACACATGGCTTCTTATTTTTCTTAAGATAAATGCCCAGCCCCAGCCCTGCTTGGTCAGACCTGACCTCTGTCCACAGCCTCTGGCCTCGCTGACACCTCTCGTGCCCTCACTCCTTCCTCTGGAACTTTCTAGCCATGCAGCATTGGTTCTTCTTGCCATGGGGCTTTGCAGGTGCCCCCTCACAGCCTGGCACACTCAACCTTCGCTACCCGCCTTCCTTCATGTGGCCGACTCCTGTGGGTCCTTCCGGTCACCGCTCAAGTATCCATTCTGCTGGGGAACCCTCTCAGCCTCCTCTGTTGGGGTCAGGCCTCTGTTTGGAGCCTTCATTCAGCCAGTTAGTCTTCCAAAAGCCTTGCCCTCACCTCACTTCTCTCAGGTTCCAATTTGTTATTATTATTATTTTTTAAAATTCTTTGACTCACAGAATTAAGAGCCCTTAAGTTGTTAACTTTGTCCTGTCTTCCTATTCAGAGAACTTTCCCCCGAGAATCTGTGCAAGAGTAACTGGCACACCCATAGTACGTGACAACGTGAGAGATGTTCTCTGTCAGGAGGCGAAAGTCACTTTTGCTGGAATGCAGGAAACACGTACTCAGTGGGCCTTAGTTTCCACTGGCAGAACGCGGTCTGTATTGGGTTGATCCTCAGCTCTTTGTCTCACATCTCATCTCCTTAGAAATCTACGTTGTTGGTGTTGAAGGTAAAGGTTCACATCCGTAGCTTTAAAAAAAAGTTCTTCGATTACAGTTGATGTCGTGGGTTGAGATGTGGCCCCCACAAAAGGTATCTTCAAGTCCTGAGCCCCGGAACCCGTGACTGTGACCTTGCCAGGAAGCAGAATCTTTATGGTGGCCTGAATCCCGTGACCTGTGTCCTTACAAAAACAGGGACATCTAAACACAGACAGAGAGCAGAGCGTCCAGTGAGGGCACAGACTCAGGGACACAGCAAGGAGGCCGTGTGAAGATAGAGGCAGACACTCGAGTGATGTGGTCCCATCTGAGGAGCGCCCAGGAGTGCCTGGAGACAGCAGGAGCTGGACGAGGCAGGAAGGGTCCTCCCCAGCGCCTCCAGAGGGAACGCGGCCCTGACGGCTCCTTGGATTTAGACCTCTGGCCTCCAGTGCTGTGAGACAGTGAGTGTCTGTTCAAAGCCACCCAGCTCGTGTTCCTCCGTCACAGCAGCCCCAGGAGCTCGTGCAGACTCATTTTCAACAAAAAGCTGACACCACGAGGGCAGGGCTGGGTCCCTCTTGCTTCTTTTCCAGCCCCAGAGCCTGGAACAACAGGCCAGTGCCTCCGTAGATGGTTGTTGTGAAGTCTGTTGATACTGACTTACTCCAGGGGGTGGTTATAAAACAGATGAGAACAATGTGACCGGGAGGCGCTGAGCAGACGGACGCACGGGCACGCGCAGCTGTCCCACTGGACCTACGGCAGCCTGCACTGCGGCCACTGCCTGTTCCTCCCTTTGTTCTCTGCTCCTCCTCTCCTCTCGTCTTTCCTGCCTCTTCACTGCTTCCTCTCTGTCTCTCTCTCTGGGACCTACCAAGCCCCTTCAGACCTTCACTCCTGATGGCCCAGGTGCCGATGGACCATCCGCATCACCCTCATGGCGGGGCCTGGCTCTGCCTCTCGCAGCCTCTGCCCAGGCACAGCCAAAGCCAAGGTCAGGCTAAGCTGGGAGGCAAAGCCCTTCCACGAAGCGTGTGGTGCAGTCAGCTGGGGACGATGGGCCACGTGGATGACCCGCCACTCATTGGTGGGATCTCAGGGAATGGCCGCGTTTGGCCAGTTTACATTGGGTCCCAGTGGCCATGGGAGCTTGTGGGGGGACCATGGCCATGTGGTGTGGAGGATGCAGTGAGCAGATCCTGGCGAGGAGTGTCCGGGTTGAGTGCCCCCGATCCCCTAGATGTGGGCTCTTGGCATCACTTCACCTCGGAGTGCCTGCTAGGACAGGGATGGTGATGGCGCTAGCTCTGCACTGTGGGCTGGTGCTGAGGATTCAGGAGCCACCCTGGTAAAGCCCAGTCACGGGCACTCCAGAGGTGCCATTTAAGATTCAGAGACTGGGATTCTCAGTGGTCTTGACGAATGCGATCGGATGTGCGGCCTGAGGGAGGGAGGGAGGGAGGGAGATGGGCCACAGGGGAGGGGCCTCCAGGGTGGAAAGATCAGGAGAGCAGGGTGCAGCTCTCCTGGGCACACAGCTGCTAAGACTTTTGTTTAACTTTTATTTTGAAGTGAAATGACATTTCATAAAATGAACCATATTCAAGTGTACAGATCAGTGGCATTTAGTCCATTCACAATATTATGCAACCACCACCTTATCAAGTTCCAGAGCACTTGGTTCACCCCAGAAGAAAACCTTGTACCCATCAAACATGCAAAGGCTTTTATTCCTGTAGTGTTCTTGCTAGCTCCATGAGAGAGAGAGGGAGGGAGGGAGGGAGGATGGTGACGACTCCTTTTCTTTTTTTTTTTTTCCTTAGGCAGCAGCAGCTGGGAAGTTTCAGGGATGTGGAATCGGGTGGAGGATGGAGCCCACCACCAGGGGATTTGGGTGACAAGGCTCCTCGCCCTTCCCACAGCCCCGCTGTAAGGCCAGCACTGGGCAGGGCAGCACCAGGTTTGTTTGTGAGTCTGGGAGGCCAAAATCGCCCCTGGCACCCTAAAGACACTGCTCTAAGCCCTCCCCTTCCTCCCTCTCAGCTGTCAGACATTCCAGCCAAATGCAAATGTGCGCTGCTGTCTGGGAAGAGCTTTTTCTGAAACATGATCCTATGCATCTCCTGCACCTCCCTCCTTTCACCAGGGCTGAGCCTCTTCAGAGATTCAGAGCAATTTGTTGCCATAACAACCCCTTTCTCCCACTCCAGAACGTTTAAATACAGCCTTCTTCAGCCTGGTTCTTCTCAAGGGACTCTGCAAAGTGGCTTCCTCAGGGGAGAGGGGAGGCAAATCCTCGCCCTCTGTTCTTGGGGTGTGGAGCTCCTGATCAAATCCCCAGGTAAGGACCAGGTTTGCCCTCCTGCCCTGGTCTAAAAACAGCCGAATCCCTGAGGATTCAGCTCCGCTTGGCCTCACCTCAGAGCCTAACCCTTTTGTGCAACTTCCAGACTTCATTTAGCTTTGTTCTATCACAGAGAAATGAGGAAGGGAATAAAAAATTACGGAGGAGCAGAAGTGAGTTTAGGGTTGTTTTCACTTTGGGCAAACCAAAGTCCTGAGGGGGGGTGCAGTGTCTAAGGCCACGTAAGTCGCGGCCCAATGTGCAAATCCAGGGTCTGCTGCTGCTGCCACCTCTCTCAAGTGTAGACCTTCAAAGGTCTTGAGGCAAGACTTCAGCCACTTCCACATCCGCAGGCAACTCCCCAGAACCCAAGGATCAGCCCCATCCAGGGAAAAAATGTCTTTCTCTCTTTTGGCGTAAAGGGAGACCCAGAACATAAATGAGCCCCAGGCTTCTCTATGAACTGAAGGATGCTGAGAAACCTCAAAAATGACACTGCCCTGAATCATCAAGGAATGAATGGGGAACCAACAGGCTTCATTCTGTAGAATCACAAGAACAAGACAGGCAATTCGGGAAAAGCCACCAGCATAGAAATCTCTCTGTCCCCCCAGCTTCTACCGTGTTCGTCTCCTTCCCCTATCAATAAAGCCTGGATGATATATTTATTCTGGGAAATCCTTTTGCCTATACTGGGGTCTTATTTGTAAGTCGATCCTGAGGTTGTTAAATGCCAATAGTTTTGATTTTATATCTAAATCAAGCAGAAAACTTTCTAGGCTTATGAGAGAAAACCTTTTGTCTAAAATCTTGCCTTTTCAGCCAGTTTCCTTCAGGAGCTTTTTTTTTAAAGCCATAACTGTCACTTATAAATTATAAATTCTGTTCCCTAGCCTCTCCTGTTCAGTTGTATAACCTTGTTATGTTAACATAAAAATTAAACACGAGAGATGAATCAGCTAAATTGGATTTACTTATATAGATCAAATGGCCACAGCCTAGCTAGCATGAAAATGGCCCTAAATGGTGCCAGGAAGGAACTAGCTTATTCCAAGGGATCTCGATTTAAAGAAGGAGAAGGAAAAGGGCATGAGGAATCAACACCAGCAATCGAGGTGGGTGTGGCTTCTGACGCTCTTGTTATATATTCCAGACGGCTGGAGAAGGAGCGTGACGAGTTATCACCAAGTGATGGGGGAAACCACAGCTCAGGGGCCGCCACAGGGGACCAGGAGCGTCCTGGCCAGGCACCTGGGCAGAGGTGGCGTGCAGGCCTCCCTCCGTCGCCCTTGCATTGGGCCATTTTTCAGCATCTTTTCATACATGATCTGGTTTGAGCCTCCCAAGAGCGGAGATGGGCGGGAGGGAGGCAGGTTCTGTTGCTCCAGTTCCGCTAATTGAATTGCAGAGGCGGAATGGGCTTCCAGCACTCCATAAAGACAGCTCCTTCACACAGAGAAGAATTAAAATCAAGTCACTTCGATCATTACCAGGCAAGGCTTGGATCTGAGTGCCCAGTTCCTGGCCCAGAACACTGCCCAGAAGTCATCCTCCTCCCCACCTGCCCACTCCTCACTTAGGGCTCCAGATGCCCTGAACTGCCGCCCCTTCACTGAGCACGCCCACCCCCCAAATGCAGGAGCGAGGCCTCCTCCTAGGCCCACTCCCCCTCCTCAAGTGCCCTGGACTCAGACTTCGGGGCTCAGTTTAGACACTACCCGCCCCACCGCCCCAGCCCCTCAGGACTGGGTTAGATGTCCTCCTTTGTACTTAAAGAGCCCTCGTAGCACTATAGAAACCACCCATCTTCCTGCCAGTTGCCCCTGCTGCTCTCCAGGCCCCAGGGCAGGGGTGGACCTTGCCTTCCTGTGGGCATCTCTGGGCTGGTGCACAGCAGCAACTCAAAGATACGGATTGCAAGGTTGTGAGGGGACAGGTTGAGGTGAACCCCAGCCAGCGTGGGAGTGAGAATTTGGTCCTCAGGGATGCACCTGAGGTCGTGCCTCAGGATCCTCCATTCTTTCCTCCCAGAGAGACCCGCTCCACTGGAGAGAGGCAGCCTTTTACATCCTGCTGCACTTGGGCTTACAGCACGTGGGCTCCAAGACTCAGCCTATTTGGTTTTCTGGAAGAGATGTGTGTCCGTGCTGAGTTCTGGAATTGCCTGAGTGTGGCTCCAGCCTCAGGGTGCACCACAGCCATTTCCTTGAGTGTGAATCTGTGGGAAGATGCAGCACTGGGTCCCGGGAGCAGTGTGACAAAGCCCTTCTGGGCAACGGCTGAGCTGAGGTGGTGGGCAGAGGGCAGCTGGCTCCAGCTGCTTCTGTCTTCTCCCCAGCAAGAGGCTGGAGTCTTGCTGGGAGACCTACTTCCGTGTTGCGCTGGGTCTCCAGATGGTCTGGAAGGAACATTTTGCTCCTGTTATTATTATTATTATTCAATTAATTTTTTTTTTAAGACAGAGTCTCCCTCTTGTCGCCCAGGCTGGAGTGCAGTGGCTCGATATCGGCTCACTGCAACCTCCGCCTCCCAGGTTCAAGCGATTCTCCTGCGTCAGCCTCCCTAGTAGCTGGGATTACAGACGCCCGCCACCACGCCCGGCTAATTTTTGTACTTTCAGTAGAGATGGGGTTTCGCCACGTTGGCCAGGCTGGTCTCGAACTCCTGACCTCATGATCTGCCTGCCTCGGCCTCTCAAAGTACTGGGGTCACAGTCGTGAGCCACTGCGCCCGGCCTGCTCCTCTTACCTTTTAAAGGTATAGAGGCTGAGTGGAGAGAGGAGAGGGGTTCCCCCAAGGTCAGCGGAAGGCGCAGGGGCAGAGCTAGCTCCTGGGTTCTCCGACCCCGCCCCATAGCCCCCGTGGCCTCTGTGTCGGCTCCAGTCCTGCAGGAGGGCGGAGCGCATCTCGTGGGCGGTGCTGGACATGCAGGCCCGACGGCAGTGCAGGGCTACGGCAGTGCAGGGCTACGGCAGGGAGGAGCACGCGGTGACCACGCAGGACAGCGTCCGCGGAGTGCTTCCTGGGGAGAGGCAGCAGCAGCAGCCGCCAGCCACAGCACAGGGGTGCATGGGCCACGGAGAGGGCCAGAGAGCAAGCTGTCCTCATTGTCCTGATCGCGGGAGGGTCCGTCCTGAGCAGGGGTGGGGCCAGTGATGGGAGGAACAGCTCCCATTGGTTCCCATAGGTGACATGTCACTGAGAAGTCAGTTATCATTGGCTCCCAGAGGTAGCACATCAGTGAAAAGACACCTCCGGATGCTTCCGACAGCTGACACATGACTGAGAAGATAGCTCCCATTGGCTCCCAGGTGGCAAGCAACTGAGAAGTCAGCTCCCATTGGCTCCCAGAGGTGGCACGTGACTGAAAAGTCATCTCTGGATGGGTCCCAGATATGGCATGTGACTAAGGAGACAGCTCCTATTGGTTCCCAGGTGGCATGTGACTTAGAAGACAGCTCTGATTGGTTCTCAGGTGGCACGTGACTGAAAAGTAAACTCCCATTGGTTTCCAGAGGTGGCCATGACTGAGAAGTCAGCTCCTATTCACTCCCAGGTGGCTCGTGGCTGAGAATTCAGCCCCCACTGGTTTCTGGAGGGGGCACGTGACTGAGAGGTGGCCGGCGAGGAGCCGCCCCACCCCTGTCCCTCCACCGGGGTGGGCCACTTTCCCCATGATCTCTAGGAAACCACCGGGACTGGCTTCTCCACGCTCTGTCCCTCTGCAGGTGAAGGGGAGCCTCACCCTTCCGATTCTCTGCTGCATCCCACTGGGATGCGGAACCCACGTCCCTCGCCTTGGGCGTGGGCCCTGGAGACCGCCTGACAGCAGAGTGAGGTCCGGGGCTCCCAGGAAGGATCATTAGAGGCTGCTGCCTGGGCCTCCTGTTAGACCCACCCTTGGAGTCCGGCTCAGTGGGAAGCCAGACGTCATGCCATGGTGCTCAGGACCCGGGCAGTGTCACACCGTGAGGATCCCCAGAGACCCTGGAGGCTGCAGTCGTGGGGAGAGAGCAAGGCCTGGGGACACCAGGGCTCGGGCGTGGAACTGAGGTGCCCCAGCTGGCCCCACCCACCAGGGACAGCTCCCCTAACCAAGCCCTGCTTGAATGTCTGACCAACAAGATCATGAGCAAAATCACACGGCTGTTGTGAGTCGCTGTGTCACAGTGTTTCGTTGTGCAGCAAAAGTTCTCAGAACCGGAGCCCAGACTCCAAGCTGCAGGGGGATTAAAGAATTAAAGCGAAATTCCCAAAGATAAAGATGATGAACAACACACCCCGGTCACCCCCTTCTTCTGTTCTTTTTCCCCCCAGTAAATGTCATCCTTCAAGGGAGTATAACTAAGAAAAGTTCAGAGTAATAATATCAGAAATCTGCTTCCTTTTCTTTCTTCTGACATTTCATGGTGATACATAATTGGAAGAAGATGAAACCTCTGACGGCTGTCCTTAGTTCCTTGTGCTGGTGAGTGTTTCAAAGGTGGGTTCTCTGCAGCTCTCGTTAGCATCAAGTATGCAAATCTCCAAGTTGCTCCTTTACTGAGCTGAGTCACGCTATAGGCATGTGACGTATCCATATCTAGGACTGAGCGTCTCATGAATGGGTCTCACGGCATAAACCTGCAACTTAGTTCCAGCAGAAACACACCCCTGACTATGGCGGCTGCTCGGCCCGCACAGCACCACTTCTGTTCACTCCCAGCAGGGCTCATGACTGAGAAGTCAGCTTCCGTTGGCTGACTTCAGCAAATGTGAGCCCTCAGCAAGTGTGAGCCATTTTCTTCCGGGTCTTTAGGACCCAAGGGACCCTGACTTCTTAGTCACATGGTACCACCTCTGGGAGCCTCTGACAAGCTTTATGCTAGAGAAGTCTTGTCCAAGGGAACACCAAGCTACGATTGAGTTCCTGGCTGTCATTTTCAGCCCAGGCAAAGATAATCTCATGTCCTCATCTGTCTCAGCAGGCAGCCCTTGTTCCTGGAAGCATGGCTCAGTGTCTCACCGGGGAACCAGGGCACGCTTGCTGCTGACTGGCTGGTGGGATGTGCTCTGGCCCTCTGGGGTCTGGCTCTCTGCTTGTCTTTGTTATTTTGGCTTTGCTGTCATTTTAAATGGCAAGCTTTTCAGAGCACTATCTCTTCCCAATCATACTGTCCCTGAGTAAGGGAGAAGGTGATTGTGGCCTGACGTTCTGGATTCATCCAATTAGTGTCCCCCAACCCACCCACCCACCAACCTAAGCCATCTGAGCCAAATCAGCATCCATTAGCCACATCCACTGGCAATGCTACCCACGCAGCGTGTCAGGTTATTTGTCTAACTGACATCAGGCATCCTCAGTATGCCACACAAGCTCTGCACTGGGAGTTCAGTGATAAAAGGAAAGATGAGCTCGTCCTCCCATGTGGCTTAAATCCTAGGGGGCCAGATAGCCAGTAAACAAGTAAATCCATTCACAAGCAAGATAGATGCAGATAGTGAAGACTGCTGTGAAGAAAATATAACAGCAAAGCTAATGTGGGAAGCCCAGGGTGTGGGGAAAGGCTATTTGGTGGGGAAGTCAGGGAAGGCTTCGCTAAGAGATGACGCTAAGTCCTGCATGACACAAAGAAGGCAGCCATGCCGTGGGGTGAGGATCCAGAAATCCAGGCAGAGGGCATGGCCAGTGCCAAGGCCATGTGGTAAGAATGAACTTGGAGCATTTGAGAAACAGCAAGGTCCACGTGGCTGGCAAGTGGGAGAGCCAAGGGATTGCCTTCCACCATGTGAGGTTCGGCTCAGAATCCTCCTTAGATACTTTGCTTGATGTCTCCCTGGTAAGAGGTGCTGCCCGCCCTGACCCTGACCCCAGTAACCCTCCAGCACTTTACCTTTTCTATTTGCTTGGCAACTTTTATCAATTTCCAGGCCACCTTAGCTGTGTTTATCTGTTCCCTGTTTCCCCTGCTGGAGTGTATGCTTTGTAGGGAAGGTCATCTCTGGCTTTTTCATGGCCACATCCCCAGTGCCTCTGACAGTTCAGGGTGCCTGGTGTGTGCTCAGGAAATAACTGTCGAATGAACAATTCACCACACCCATCAGGAGCCTTTCACAAAGCAATGGTGCCGGCATCACCAGAGCAGGTCTGGCACATCTGGAGAGAATTTAAGTCTATTTATGTGTATCTTTGGGTCTGGACGACATTACACACACACACACACACACACACACACACACACACACACACAAATACAAATAACAGTTACAACAAGCACAGTCACACTTGCCTATGCCAGTGTGTCTTTATATGCCAGATTTGTCTGACAAGTTAATCAACTCAAGTATAAAGATATTAATGTTAACAAGAAAAAACAATCCCATAAAAAAAGTGGGATCCTTAAAAGATGATATACAAACAGCCAACATGAAAAAATGCTCAACATCACTAATTATCAGGGAAATCCAAATTAAAATTACAATGAGCTACCACCTTACTCCTGCAAAAATGGCCATAATTTAAAAATCAAAAAACAATAGATGTTGGCGTGGATGTGGTGAAAAGGAAACATATTTACACTGCTGGTGGGGGTGTAAATTAGTACAACCACTATGGAAACCAGTATGGAGACTTCTTAAAGAACTTGAAGTAGAATTACCACTCAATCCAGCGGTCTCACTACTGGATATCTACCCAAATGAAAAAAGTCATCGTATGAAAAATACACTTACACACACATGTTGATAGCAGCACGATTTGCAGTTACGAAAATATGGAACCAGCCTAAATGCCCATCATCCAACGAGTACATAAAGAAAATGTGGCATGTTTACACTATGGACTACTGCTCAGCCATAAAAGAGAATGAAGTAGTGACCTTTCAACTTGCATGGAAGCAAAGTAATTCAGGAATGAAAAACCAAACACTATGCGTTAGCACTTTTAAGAAGGGGCTAAGCCATGAGGATGCAAAGGCATAAGAATGATAAAATGGACTTTGGGGACTTGCTTGGAAGGGAAGGGTGGGAGGGGGATGAGAGCTAACAACTGCATATTAGATATCGTGTACACTGCTTGGTTGACAGGTGCACCAAAATCTCAGAAATCAACACTAAAGAATTGATGGCAACCAAACATCTTTTTTTAAGATACTAATGTCCCCATTCTGTAGCTGAGGTGGCAAGAACTTAAAAAGGTTAATGACATGACTGATGTCACACAGATACTAAGAAGCGTTGATGGTCTCTTGACCCCTCTGCTTGGCTCAAACTCACAGAAACACAGGAGCATGTGTTTAGAGGAGCTTAGTGCTGCTTCCCTGGGCTGCTTTAGTCCCTTGTGTGTAACCTCTGTACCAGTTTAAGCTGGTTTAACAGTTTTAGCTTGTTAAGTCTTCCCTGTTGGTTTTCAGGCCTCCACAGAGATGGCATGGTATAGTGGTTAGCCAGGTATGCCCCCCGGGAGCCACCCTGCCTGGGCTCCACCTCACAAAAGCCTGATTATTTGGGGCAAGTGATTATAACTATCTTGCCTCAGTTTCCCCATCTGCAAAACAAATGCTAACAATAGCCACCTCATAGATTTGTTGACAGGGTTGAAGTATTCATCTGTGAAAAGCTCTGCTTTTCATTAAGGAAGAAAACATTTTGTGGGAACATTGCTCCCAGTGCTTCCTGACTAGGAAAAGTCAGATAATTTAACAAAATCCCATGCTTTAGTGAGCTCATCAGAGAGCTGAGGCAGCAAGGCAGCCAGGTGAGCTGAATCCCAAAGAATGAAGAGTTCCTCCAAAGAGGGGTGGGACCCAGGAGCTATTTTATCTTGGCAAAGTACAGGAAGACAAGGCGCCCATCATAAAAGTAAAAAGAAAACAGCTAAAATTTTAATACATTCTTAAAGATGGGGTGTAGGCTGGGATGATAGAGTAGGCTTTGTGGGAGCCCAGGCACTAGGGATGTCTCTCCTCACAAGCTCCTCTCCAGGGCCCTTACTGTGGGGAGGGTCTCAAGAGACACTGAGGCAGAGCAAGAAACCAGGAGAGGGCCTCCCCATGGTGGTACCCAGGCATCCGCTTCACTCCCACTGCACAACCCCTCAGCTCTGTGGGAGGAACAGGGGAACTTCCAGCCCAACCCCAGGCAAAGGTAGGACCCCCAGAGAGAGGAGGAGAGAAGCTAAAGCCATCTGTCCATGAGAAAGAGGCAGAAAAGACATTGCACTAGACCCAGGATCCTGAACAGATATCACAGCTCTGCTATCCCCAGGGGAAGGATGGGAGACTCCCACCCAGTTCCCCCACATATAAAAGACAGAGTATACACTATGGTGAGAGAAGGAGCAGGGTCTGAGAAACCTACCTCAACCCCAGGGCCAGGCTCAGAGTGTATGCCTAAGACAGGCTGGAGCAGGAGAAGAAAGAACATCCCATACCCACATTACCATTTTGTATGAGTAACAAGCAATGGCAATCTACCAGTGGGGGAGGAACCAGCACTTCGAAAGGGATATCCCTTCTGTAACACAGGTGGGCAGAGAGCTGAAGGCAGAGCCCATGGATGGAGGGGTTTAAAGTCTCTGATGCATTGAAGGTAACCATTGCAACAAACTCCCCACCCTTTGGGATTCAGCTCACCTGGCTGTCTTACTGCCTCAGCTCTCTGATGGGCTCACTAAAGTGTGTGATTTTGTTAAATTATCTGACTTTTCCTAGTTTTTAGACTGGGAGCAATGTTCTCACTCAACTCCTGAGTAAACTTCCTTAATCCCTGACAGTAATGCCTGACCAAAAAAAAAAAAAAATCTATTTCCCAGTATAAATAGTTTTCTTTAGCCTCTATCTTGTATGCATATCATGTGACAATTAATTTAAAAATGATGAGACACACACATAAGTAAGAACAAAACAACCCACTTTCAAGAGACAAAAGAATCAACAGAACCAGACCCAATGATGATCAGAATTTTTGGACTGTCAGGGCCTTTAAAATAACTAAGTTAATATATTTAAAAATATAATGGAAAGGTAGACAACATGCACGAACAGATAGGGAATTTCTTCAGAGAGATAGAAACTGTACAAAAGAGTCAAATGGAATAAAAACCACAATATGAGAGGTAAAAAGTCATTGACAAAGGACTTAGAATGGTGTCTGACATGCAGTGAGTGTTTAGTCTTTGTCAACTATTATTATTTTGAAGAACAGGGAGAGTCTTTTACTTCCTCCCTCAGGGGCTCAGCATTCAGCACAAGAGTAAATTTACTCAGCGTAAACCCACAGCAATGAATGCACAAACAAACACTTCCTGGCACTATCAAGGGAAGTATAACCCATTTCTTCCGGCCACACACACAAATTCGTATATATATATGAAAGCTTTAAATTGTCGTTAATACTACTGATGGGTTTTTACCATAAAGGAGATGCCGTTCTAAACTTTTCACATGCAGAAAGTCACTAAGTCTTTTCAATCTCCTTATAAAGTAAGTACTATTATTTTCACTTAGCAGATGGAGCAACTGAGGCCACAGAATGGGGAAATGGCAAACGTGGGCCACTTTGATGGCAGACAGCCTACCCCAGCACCCATATTTTTAGCCCCCCTCAGCTGAACGTTCTGTAGAAAAATGATCTTTGAGCTTCACAGTAGATGCCTGTCATCTCTTGTCATGAATGGATTCCTAGTTGAGCCAACAGCATCGTAATGAGACTAACAGCTGACCAAAATTGTGTACTTTGTCGAGTACTGCCTCTTACCATCCCAAGTACTTAATACACACTAGCTCATTTAATCCTCCCAACAATGTTTTGAGCAAGATTCTCTCATACTCCTTTTATCCTGATGAAGAAATGGAGGCACAGACAGAGTAAATCGCTTGTCCATGGTCACACAGTTTTTCAGCAGTGGCTTGGGACAGGTGTCTCTGCTCTTGACCCGTGTACTAAAATGCCTCTACAGAAGACAAGCAAGTTCCAGAGAACTGGCAGACATTGTGTCTCCATGAGGGAAAAGGTTGTCAGAGAATAGAGGGCAGCAGAGCTGAGCAGGGTCTTTGTTCTGAGAACATCAACAAGGCTGAAAGTCACCACTGCTTGAACTTTTCAGACCTGTGAGCCACCACAGTGATGCTTTTGCTTAAGCCACTGAGTTAGACTTTTACCTTCTTGTCAGTGTCGTGACAGAGAACCCAGGTCACTCTCAGAAGAGCTCTGATCTGGGAGAGGACTTGGCCACAGCTGCCTGCTAACACCTGGTCCTCAGGTGAAGGTAGAAGGTGCTGCTGAACAGACAGCAGCTTCTCTCCAACTGCAATGTGGCACTCTAGGCCCAGGGGAACCGCAGCTCTGCTTCTTGTCTAATCTCCTGTCACTCCATGAAGCCTCTGGGGTCTGAGTTCACCCTAAAATGAACCCTCAAAACAGCATTTATCACTACCATTTGTAATGTCCCTGACAGCATCCTCACCTTGGATTGAGTTTTTAAATTCTGAGTACCATTTGGTGGTATCTGTTCTAGCCAGATGACCCTGGAAGGTAGGCCATGGGAGCATTGCTAACTAGATTGGGTTTCCAAATCCCAACGATGATTCAGACCCCAAATCCATCTGACTCCCAAGCCTCATGTGGACTATTTGTTCCACCTGATGGCTCAATGAATGGTTTCCTTTGACTAAGATTTGTGTCTCTCCTCTCTCTTCTTGGAACATGTAATAAATTTTCCATACCCAATTTCAAACCAAACTCAATTTCCTAATGCTCTCTGGTGACTTCCGTTCAGGTGAGTCATTTAGCCTCTTGGCTTCAGGACTTCTCTTTAAAAGAGAAAAATGAATGATCCCCACACTTCACAGGAGGGTTGTGAGAATTAATTAATGTTTATAAAGGGTTTTGCTGTCCTATGGTGTCTTTGATATCGGAGGATGAAAGTCTGTGAGCGAGGACAGTGAGCACCAGATTCAGGAGGGAAACAGAGAAAACAATCCTCTATTTGTTAGCTCTGGTTCTCCTCTGTTTTGCTTTGACATTTAACAAAGCTTTTTTAAGTTTTGTTCAAAGTTGAATGCATTTATTTCAATGTCATCCCTTTGATGAAGCCATTCAAAATAAAGTTTTTAAAAACAAAACAAAACAAAAAAAACCTTACACAAGCCGGAGACTGGAGGTAGAAGTCTTCTCCTTGTCAACCAGAAGCCTAACTTTTGCAGCCTTCACTTTGTCATCACTGGGAGCGATGTGAATCCCCCTGTTCCTGCTTCCCTAAAATAACACGCTCCCACCCCACGCTGCAGGCTCCATCCCCGCCCTGTAAGTCTTTTCTGTTCTAAGGAGAGAAGGACGCAGTGTTTACTAATTTACTTTTTCCAAGAAAAGGGACTATGTCTGTTATGTACCAAATTATGCCACCCTCTCTTCCAAATTCATGTGTGGAAGTCCTAACCCTCAGCATCTCAGAATGTGGCTGACTTTGCAGCAAGGTCTTTCTAAAGGTGGTTAAGTTACAATGAGGTTGTTAGGCTGGGCTGTGATCCAATAGGACTGGTGTCCTTATAAGAAAAGATTAGGACACACACACACGCAGAAGCGTGAACATGAGAATACACAGGGAGAAGATGGGCACACAGGCCGAGGAGAAACCAACCCAGTGACGCCTTGATCTCAGACGTCCAGCCTCCCAGACAGCGACAACATAAATTTCTGTTTAAACTACCCAGTCTGTGGTAGTTTGCTATGACAACCTGAGCAAATGCATACAGTGTCTTAGCCCACTCACAGTCTTAGCCAAGTTTCTCTGTGGTCATGAATCCAGGAGGGAATTTCAGGAAGAGAGACCCAAGTGTATGTCTAAGAGATGCAGGATCTCAGCTTATCTCTCCCCTGGAGTTCTCTGATAACATTTGGGAAGGAATTTGGGGACAAGAACTGACATGGAGGCTCATTTCATACAAAAATGGCTGATTTTTTAGATCATTCAAGTTCTGTTTTAAAACTTTAAACTCTCAAGTTTTGTTTTGAAAATTCACATTCTGGCTCATTCGGGAAATGTATCCAAACTCTTTTCCGTGTTGCTCTCAAAGAGGTGCTGAGACGAGTTTTTAAAAATATCTTCTCTATCTTCCAGAGAAAGGAAATGATCACATAGTTTTCTTATCACTGAGGAACCGATGATCTTTACTAATATTTTGTAGCAAATTAAATAGGGCCACAAATTATTTGTACCTCCTCTAATTAAGACTTGGAGTCTATTTCTTCTCCCCTTGAATCTGGGGGCTGGGGCTTGCTTAACCAATACAGGGTTGTAGAAATGGGCCAGGTGTGGTGATTCATGCCTGTAATGTCAGTACTTTGGGAGGCCGAGGTGGGTGGATCCCTTGAAGTCAGGAGTTTGAGACTAGCCTGGCCAACATAGTGAAACCTTGTCTCTACAAAATTTTTTTTAAAAAATTAGCCAAGTGTGGGGGCATGCACGTATAATCCCAGCTACTTGGGAGGCTGAGGCAAGAGAATTGCTCGAACCCGGAAGGTGGGAGGTTGCGTGAGCAGACATCGTGCCACTGCACTCCAGCCTGGGCAACAGAGCAAGACTCTGTCTAAAGCAAGTAATAAAAGAATGTTGTAGAACTGACGTGTGAGTTTCAGAGCTGTATTAGTCAGAGCTCTCCAGAGAAACAGAACCACCAATACAGTGTACGTGTGCAGAGAGCGAGCTGTTCTGAAAAATTAGCACGTGCAATTATGGAAGCTGACAAGTCGCATCACCTGCTCCCTGCAGGCTGGAGACTCAAGAAAGCCGGAGGTGCAGATCCAGTCCGAGCCCAAAGGGCTGATACCCGGGAGACAATGGTCTACATCCCAGTCGACGGGTAGGAGAAGATGAATGTCCCGACTCAAGCAGTTGGACAGAGAGACCGAATTTTCCCCTCCTCTGCCCTTGGGTCATTTGGTTTCTCAACCAGTTGGATGGTGCCCACCCACACTGGGGGGCACCCTGTGGCCCAGTCAACACATAAAATTAGCCATCGCAGGAGCCTTGACCTTAAGATGCTTTGCAGCTTCTACCTCTGCCCTCTTGAAACGCTTCCTGAGATGCCCTTGCCAGGAAGAAGGAAGAAAAGCCACATGGGCTTGTCCCAGCTGAGCCCCCCCACCCAGCTGAGCCCACACTCATGAGTGGACCCAGGCGTAACCAGCCACCAAATAGCTCAGTCAGCCCAGAGAATCAGGAGGAATGTAAAGTTGCTGTTATGTTAAGCCACTAATTTTGGTGGTGGTTTGGCTTAGAAATAACTGGAATACTTTTCTTCCAGCCACTTTATAAAGAAAGAAGGTCCATCTGAATTTGACAAAAGAGAGGCTTTCAAGAAATTTTAAAAACTCTAGCTATACAATTTTTAAACTAATGAAACAAAGAAGTTGTCCAATAAAATTGTTCAGAGACATAGATCCCTGCAGCCATGTTTTAAAATAATTTGTAATATTATATTAATCGTATGCAAACAATGCTCCCCAAATGCTAGGAAACAATTGATTATTTTAATAATCTAAACGGTGCCCCTGAAATCTTTTGCAACATAATTTGCTTAGCAAAATACTTTCTCCTAAACCGTTTAAGAGAAGACTTTGATCACTCCACAAATGACACCATCGCAAATTCCACACTGCTGTTGCCTGAGCCAGGGGTGTCTTCCTGGATTCAACCCTACCAACTGTCCTTGCTCTGCTTTCATCTACCCTTTGGGAACCTTTTTAACTCCCAAAGTTGGTTAAGGGAGCAAATTTCCTAAAATGTAGGGCTCACATTGGACCTCCACATTCATCACAGCACACAAACCACGAAGGTTTGTAGCACTTTCCTGAATATGCTGTCTGGGCACTGAATCCTACCATATGTGCATACATGTGTACACGTACATCCTTCTGTGTGTGAACATGTGTGCATGTGCATTCACATGTGTCTGTGTGTACTGTGTGTCTCTGTGTGTGCATGTGTGGATATGGATGTATTTCCATGTGTACATATGTGTTTCTCTGTGTGTGCATGTGTCTGTGAGTGTGCATGTGTGGATGTGTCTGTGTGTGTGGATGTGTGTCTCTATGTGTCTGTGTGTGCACGTCTGTATGCACATGTGTGTGCCTGCATGTGTATGTGTGTGCATGTGTCTCTGTGAGTGTGTATGTTTGGATGTGGATGTGTCTGTGTGTGTCTCTGTGTGTCTATGTGTGCGCATATCTGTGTGCACGTGTGTGCCTGCATGTGTACGTGTGTGCATGTGTCTCTGTGAGTGTGCACGTGTGTGCACGTACACTTCACACTGGACTGAGCTCCATCTATTGAGAAGGTTACTCAGTCCTGTTTGACATAACAGCGCAGGCACTGTGTTAATGTCCCTAACCAAATGGTGTGGCTTCTAGACCCTTGGTGACGATTGTTTTCTTGTTGTTCATTTGTGTCATCCCACTTCAGCAGTGCAGCTCCCTGAAGTGGGACGGATGGGGCCAGTTTTAAAAGGAAAGGTTTCCCACAGCCCTGGAAAATAAGGCTCAAAGCTGGCAGTGCAGCCACTGGGGTTCTTCATGCCACAGACGGCCACGGACCTCTGTACAAAAGCCGGAAGACCTTAAAGGAAGTACAAAGAATACTTTATATATCTATGAGACTTCTCCAAAGAAAAATGGCAAACAATTGAAGAATAAAATATTGCTCCCATCAAAATGGCTCATTCAAACATTTACAGGGTAGGGAGATTCTCATTTCCCTCCCACCTTGCAGGCCAATTCCTTATCCTAATTAGCCGGCAAGGTTATCTTATTTGTGGCTGAATGGCAGCAGCCCCTCTGGTCGGTTCTAGGGAGAATGATCAAAGAGGGATTTAATTAAATTTTCATATTTAATTTTCTTCTTTCATTTTTATTGTCTCTTTTTGCTCAAAACATGCTATTCTCAGGGAACTGAAGAGTTGTTCAAGAGAGCAGAACTCAATAAGATAGGAGAGAAACAAGGACTTTATGGGTTTTCTTTAAAGGACCCAAATCTCCCATCTTCACTCATCTCAAAGTGTGTGTGTAATTTAGGGCAGTAATATTTGAATTATGAACCGGCTGCCCCAGTGGTAAATTAAACACGCAGCAAGTGGCTTCTGTTCCACGCGCCCACCTGCAGCTCACCTAACCTGACACTAAGGAGTTGAGGATGAAGACAGAGCAGGGTTCGCTCAGGCCCCAGCCCCACCTGCCTCACTCACCTGTGCATCTCGGTTTCACGAAATGCAGGGCCCTCATGCGGTCGGTGCCTTCAATTGACAAACCGTGCAGTACACAGTCGGTGTGAATAACGCTGCAGGTGAGGACAGCACTCAGGCAAAGTCCGAGCAAGATGCAATCTTCGTGAGGCTTGTTTTCACTCGGAGGCCTGTGGCAGAGGGGCTCCAGGCCTTCTGTCTCTTCACACCAAGGCCATGACCATGGCCCCCGTTCCCCTCTGTGGGAACGTGGCCCCCTTGTTGACTCTGCAGCTGGACTCAGTAGGGTGATGGGATTCCAGAGCCGGGGTACGGAGCAAAGCCTGGAGGCCTGTTGTTATGAAATGCACATGTCTGCACCTCACTAATTGGGAATATCTGTTCATTTGCATCGAGTCTATAAGCAGAGTCTTCCCAAACCAGTAAGTGCCGTGAGCAAGATCGGTGCAGCTCTACTTGTAAGGAGGAGGAATCTCTTTTCTAAAACTTCAGGAGCATCATTTACAGATCTGTCATTCCTATGTTTATTATACATCATTCTCATCCCCTTAGTAGAGGGGAGAGTAGACCCTCCTCTCACGGCCCACGACTCCTGTTAGCTTGATGGGAGGGGCACACACAGCAAAGGCTCCGTGCCCCCAGGGCCAGTGACGGACAATGGATGGATCTTCCACTTCTGCTGCAGACAGCAAGGGTGCGACCGGTCTCTGCCCAGCACTCCCTGATGCACAAGAGGAGTCCTTGCTCCGGAGTGCTGGCCAGGCCACCTGGCAGTTGTTAGGGATTGGACTGTGGCCCCCAGACAGCATGTTCAAGTCCTAACCCCCAGTACCTGGGCCTGTGACTCCATTTAGAAATAGGATCTTTGCAAATGTACTCAGGTGAAGATGAGCTCATCCTGAGTGAGCGAGGGCCCTAATCCAATGTGACTGCTGTCCTTATAAAAAGAGGAGGAGAGACACCAACAGCCCGATGTGATGATGGGGCAGAGATGGGAGAGATGCTGACACGAGCTCGCAAAGGACTACCAGAGCCTCCAGAAACAAGAGGAGGTGGGAAGCACCCTCCCCTGACGCCTTCAGAGGAGGCATGGCTCTGTCCACACCTGGAGTTCAGACTTCTGGCCTCAGATGGGGAGAACATAAAAGGCTGTTGTTTATGCCACCTGGTTTGTGACACTTTATAATGGCAGCCACAGAAGATGAGTGTAGCTGTTTACTCGAAGCCAGGTGCTTTGTTTCCTGCTCAGGTGACCAAGTCGTGAATGGTCAAGAGGAGGGCTGCTCCCAGATGGGGCTGGCGACACAGTCAGTGTATGAACATATGACCCGCTGCGGGGCCTCGGACACCCTCTGTGCAGTGCAGGCTCAAACACAGGAGCAGGTAACACAGCCTGGACTTAGACCACACCGTCCTCACACCCCACAGCCCTGGAAGGCTGAAGTTCGAGATCAGGTGTCAGTTGGCAGGGCTGGCCCTCTAAGGCCTCTCTCCTTGGCTTGTAGATGCTGTCTCCTCCCTGTGTCCTCACGAGATCATCCCTCTGTGTGTGTCTGTGTCCTAATCTGCTCTTGTTGTAAGGACACCAGTCAAATTGGATTAAAGCCCACCCTGATGATCTCATTCTGAGGTCCTGGGGAATAGGACGTAACATACCGAGGAAGTGACTCCTGCCAAGCAGGGATGCCACTGCAAATCCAAGGGAAGCACTAACTCCCAAAGACAGTCCCTCTCCTCCTGACCAAGTCCTGGGCATTGCTCAGGAACACCGAGAATCAAACAGTTGCAGAAATTAAAATAGAGGACAGGGCCAGGCACGGTGGCTCACTCCTGTAATCCCAGCACTTCAGGAGGCTGAGGCAGGTGGATCACCTGAGGTCAGGAGTTTGAGACCAGCCTGGCCAACACGGTAGAACCCTGTCTCCACTAAAAATACAAAAATTAGCCAGCATGGTGGCACATGCCTATAATCCCAACTACCCGGGTGGCTGAGGCAGGAGAATCACTTGAACCCAGGAGGTGGAGGTTGCAGTGAGCCAAGATCATGCCGCTGTACTCCAGCCTGTATGGCAGAGTGAGACTCCTCAAAAAAAATTAAGTTAATTGATTAATTAATAGAGGACAGGCTTCAGGGGCCTTAATGTTAACTCCTGATCACAGAAAGAGTGTTTGTCACTTTGATTTCAGCCATTGACACTTGGCTACAGAGCCACACAGATCCTCGCTCAGGGAATGCAACCTCCACAGGGCGTGAGCTATGACCTCTCCAGCTGCTGCTTCCCCTTTCCCAGAGGCAGAGACAGGTTCAAGGCAGGATACAACAGTGGCAGCCAGCTATGGCCTCTGTACCATGGCCTCTCTGGTCGGAATCCCTGGGGCCTCCTGGGCTGGGGGTGATCATGGGTGACCCACACCTCAGTCAGGGAAGAGCCATGGTTGGCAAGAACTGTCAGCAGAGTAGGAAAGGCAGCCACCGGCCACTCCGTTCCTCCAGCCGGGAGGCAGGGCCAGTCTGTCCAGCCCTGCTTACTGCCCCCAGCTGGCAGAGGGAGGACACCTGGCCACGCCACTCCCTTCTCCCCCGCGGCCCCACTGCGGGTGGTCAGGCAGCCCCGTTCTCTGCTGCTCCCACACATAGAGTGGGTCTGGGTGTGTTGGGAGAGGAAGGAGGAAGATGGAGCTCCGCAAGATCAATCCACGTCATCTGGCTGGCCTTTGCCACTGTCCATGAAGTGCTCCTTTCTCCCACCAGAACTCCGTGGGAAGTCGTGGGGAGGCCTGCCACAGAGTGTCGGTGCGCCTGGTCTCCAGAACCCCAGATCTCAGTATAATAAGCCCACCTGCAAGAGCAAAGATGCATGGGTTATCCTGTGGTTATTTCAGTCATGGGCAGTGAAGGAAATGTTGGCACTGTCCAGGGGGCAGTGGGAGGAGGTTGGCACTGTGTCCTCGGTGCAGTGGGGAAAGTTGACAGTGTCAGTGGGGTAATGGGAAAGGTTGGTGCTGTGTCCACAGGACAGTGAAGAAAGTTGTCACAATGTCCATGAGGAAGTGGGGAGAAGGTTGGCGCTGTGTCCACAGGGCAATAGGGGGAGGTTAACACTCTGTCTATGGGGCAGTGGGGAAAGCTTGGCACTGTGTCCATGTTTTGTGCAGAAGAAAAGCGGATGGGCCAACTCCTTCCCCACAACTGACTCTCAGATGACCTGAGAGGGGCCCACCTGTGTGCCAGCCTCTGCCTTCTGCAGTCAGACATGTCACCTGGCCACCGCAGGTTGCCAGAGAATCTGGACAAGCTAGTTTTTGTACCTGGGTCCAAAACCACCCTGAGCCAAATCAATTCTGTTTGTAAAAAAGAAGTGGTGAGGGACAGTGCGTGGGCCACCTACCGGGCTGGACTCAGGCTGGACACAGGGGCAGCGCCTTCTCCTGTGCTTCAGTGGAAACGTGGGGTGAGACATAGACTCTGGGAGTCTGGATTTTAGTTATTTTATTTTAAACATCTTTATTGAGATACAATTCCCACACCATGTAATTCACCCATTTAAAGTGCACAAGTCAATGGCTTTCCACACATTCACAGACTATGTCACCATCTCCACAATCAAAGTTGAACATTCGTCCCCACAAAGAAGCCCTGTACCCTTCACCCTTCACTTCCCAACCCCGTGCCCACCCTCTGCCCCCAGCCTCAGGCACCCACCAATCTGTTTCTCTCTATATAGATTTGCCTACTATGTGCACTTTATATAATGTGCATAAATGGAACCATACATTTTTATATAAAAAGAGTCGTGCATTTTTGCATCCGTCTATGTCTGGCTTCTGGATCTTTTCCTGAGCATGATGTATCCTCAAGGCTCCCCCTCCTTGGACTGCGTGTCAGCATTTCTTTGCTTTCCATTACCAAATAACAGTCCATTCTGACACGGCACATTTTGTTTATCCACTCGTTTGTCGATGGGTATTTGGGCTGTTCTCACCTCTTGGTGGCTGTGAGTCAGGCTGCTATGAACAGTCGCACACAGGTTTCCATGGGGACATGCGTCTTCACTTCTCTTGGATGTACACCTGTGGATTCATCCAGTTTCACGCAGCTGATAAAGACATACCCACGACTGGGTAATTTATACAGAAAATGAGGTTTAATGGATGCACGGTTCCACATGGGTGAGGAGGCCTCACAATCATGGTAGAAGGCAAAAGGCACAGCTTACACGGCAGCAGACAAGAGAGAAAGAGAACCAAGCAAAAGGCGAAATCCCTTATAAAACCGTCGGATTTTGTGAGACTTACTTACTACCACAAGAACGGCATAGGGGAACCCACCCCCATGATTTAACTATCTCCCACGAGGCCCCGCCCACCACACAGGGGAATTATGGGAGCTACAATTCAAAAACAGATTTGGGTGGGGACATGGCCAAACCACAGCGGCCTGGGAGTGGATTTACTGGTCAATTTTCTTTTGAATGTACTCGAGAATATGCATCGTTTCGTTTCTGTCATCCAAAAGTCGCTGATGGTGCCTCATCCACCGCTAAGCAAGAACTGCCTCTGTAATTCCCAGGCCATTTCAGTCATGAGCCAGCCTGCGTCTTTGTCTTTGGCCCAAACAGGAGAAGAATGAATGCTCTGCGATTTTTTCTCCACTTGCCTTCCACGTGCTGTTCACTGCTACCAGGGAAAATGCAAACTGCTGGGTTAGCAGAAAGCCAGACCTGTTCTCCTGAAATTTGCTTCGGACACCAGCCTCAGCTGTTGTTCCTCTGGCCTGAGGCTGGGGGTGGAGGCACAGAGTCCTTCCCTCTGCATCTCACCTTCTCATTTCCTCTCGGGAGCAGCTGACAGTGCTTAAGGACCATTGGAGGCCTCACAACCAGCCAGACCTCGCCCTCGGCCCAGGCTGTGGAAACGCAGTGTGTTCAGTTGAAATAGAAATTATTTGTGTGTATGCTTTTAAAACCCAATAGCAAGTTAGAAGAAAACCTATGCAAGCCCCTCCTGGCCTTTCCTGTTGTGAGCGATTTTTTTCAGGGGCTTCAATCCGTCCCTGGGGACTAGAGTGGTAGGTATAATTGAATTGACTGGACATTTGGATTGGGCTCAGAGAGTTCCCTCCCTTCCCCACTTATCATTCTTTTGCTAATTCATTCAACAAACAGTCCAGGGCCAGGCCCTGTGCTCGGATTCAGGACAGAGATGTGAGCAGAACCCAGTCCCTGACCCTAAAGTCTCATCGTCAAGTGGGCAAGAGCAGCTGAGACGAGGGCGAACAGAGCCCGGCTGCGGGGTGGGGCAGGTCCTGGCTCACAGTGGGGTTGTGGGAAAGGAGGGAGCTCCAGCTCCTCACCCCAGTGCTGGGGACCCACCTTGGAGGCAGCTGGTCAGGGGGCAGCCTCGCTGTCAGAGAACTTCTATTTCCCTTTGTGGATTTCACCTACGAAATTGTTCAGAGAATCTCCTCTTCACCTTGTTTGGGAGGGAAGGACGCCCACCCTAGGGTCACAGGGATGACCAAACACACAACACCCAGCCGTGAACAGATGAGATGAACAGTGCTTGTGAGTCATATGTACTCAGCCCAGGGAGAGGTCAGGCACTAGAGGCCAAGCAGGGACATGGGCCCACACTCCGGCACAGGTGGCACCGGCCAGGGCTGTGGGAGGCAGGCTTTGTGGTCCTTGACAAGAGGGTGGGTTGACCCTGGTGCCAGGGGATCATGTGAGTGGCTTATTTGAGTTATTCCGTGGGCTGGCAGCAATGTGACCTGGTTAGTCTGAGGACTGTAGGGCTGGTAGGGGAACTGGTGGGTGGGAACCTTTCCAGCGGGATGGGCTGTATATCTGGTGAGAGCAGGAAACTTGCAGTGAGGCTTTTGGGGTTCTTGGATGCTCAGAGTCAAGGCTGCCCATGAATTTGGGGGCCCTACAGTACAGCGGGCACTAACTGTGGGAGTGGGGTTGTCCTGGGGTCTCTGATGTCCTCCTCACCCACCAGCCCCAGACAGGAAGGGGTTAATGGGTGAAGGCAGTGAGGGTGATGGACTCAGGAGGGCTAGGGCAGCGCAGAGCCCGGGAAGAACGTGCTCCTGCACCCCGCATGCTCCTTAGGCCTCCCCGGCCGCAGGCTCCGGACACGACTTTGTTCCAACTTACCTGGAATCCTCCCTGGTCCGGATGTTCTGTCTCCAGCCCTGACCTATTTTTAACTCACAGAGTTTGCCCTTGGAAGGTGCCCCGGTGGCCGTGAGCCTGCCTCCAGAATTCCACGCCCCCTACCTGGCCTCTGAGTCCCCCTGTGTTCCATCAGGACTTGATCCCGCCTCAGGCTGCATGCTCCACCACCCCCATGCCAGCACTGACCTTTCTCTGCCCCTCTGCACCCCTGCCTGGCTGACAGCACATCAGCCTGTGGGCTCGGTGAGTCACTATAGGGAATGCGCTGAGAGGAGGTACATGGTGTATTGTGAGGTGAAAACTTCTACTCAACCCTCTGCCAGGGTGCCCAGGCCCCCCAGAGCCCAACCTGAGTTTGTCTGCTGCCTCGTGTGACCACAGAGCTCTGGGCCACACACAGGCTCCCTCTCTGTGCGTGACCTTCAGGAGAAGGGCAAGAGGAAAGATGACCTCTGAGTTTTCTGGAGCAAACTCGCATGTGTGCACAAGCGTGGCTCGTGCTTGCTCCAGGCCGGAGGAGGTTATCAGTGTTCCTTAAGGAGCTCCTCCTCTCTGGAGCTGGCTCTGAGTTCTGCAATGCTCCGATGATGCCAATGTGGGTGGCAATTCCCAACACCCAGGAAATGGGTATTAAGGCAAGACCACGAGCCCCACTCCAAGGACGAACAAATTGATCGTCACCATCATCCCTGCAGTTTGCTGAAGGCATCTCTAGCACAGAATCTAGAATAACAGGATTTATGTTGAAGACAAGAGTTTAAGGGCGCTGGTCCTTTTGTAGGCATCTTTAAGCACCTAGTGTGTGCCACGCACAGTCTTAAATCCTGGAGAAACCCAAGTTAACCAAAAAAATGAAAAACAAAGTGGAGGCAGGGAGGTAAAAATCTCTGCACTCACGGAGCTGACATTTTACTGGGGAGCCAGAGGGGACAGGATAGATTACTAGAATATATGTGAGGTCCTAGGGAGGTAAGGAAAGTGAGGTGGCCGGGGCTCCAAGTGCCAGGAAGGGGAGTGGCCTTCTGGAATGGGCCAAACCAAGAAGGAGGGGTGAGGGAGTGAACCAGGTGTGGCCGGCAGGAAGTGGAGGCCGGGGGGAAGAAGAGCGTCACAAAGGCTCTGAGGCAGGCCAAGGATTGGCAAGGACGTCTGCGTGGCCAGACTGGGCCACACGATTATGGAGGAGGATGACGCCCCTCTTCCCACAGGAGGGTTGACCAGGCCTGTAGGGCCCTGAGACTGTCGGGGGCCTGAGAAGCTTCACAGTTGGGTAGACTTGGACTCTGTGAGCCTCCCACCAGCCGCAGAGGACAGGCAGAAGCAGGGAGGCAGCGGCTGCTCCCGGCCTGGGCACCACCCAGCTCGCACCACAGCTGTCTCTAGCCGTTTCCAGCCAGCTGCCCACACACAATGTCACCTTGGGCTTCTGCCTTTTCTTTCCCTCCTGTGAACATTTTGTAGCCGTTTCTGAGGTCATGCCTTCCTGGGGAGGGGGACAACAATGCATGAACCAGCCCATCGCCAAAATTGATGTGCCCTTGTCTGAGGTTCTGCCCACACTGTGACCCGCGGACGGTGCTGCAGTAACTCACACGCTGGTGGCTCATCTGACCTTTGCAGATTTGGGTTTTGGGGAAAGGGAGCTCCAACCGTCAAATGATTCCTTTCTGGAAGATTCTAGAAAGAGATAAGGGATGTTCCCCAAAGCAGGGAGATGACCGAGGGGCTCTGCAGTCCCCAGGGCTGAAAGCAGAGCTTATTATTTTGATAATATGAGGGCTGGATGGTCACATAGAACTTGACTCATTCCGGCTTCAAAACAGCCTTACCGATGAGATGAGGACACTGGCATCTGAAAGTTTAAAATAAGTAGCTCTGGCCAGGTGCCGTGGCTCACGCCTGTAATCCCAGCACTTTGGGAGGCAGAGGTGGGTGGATCACCTGAGGTCAGGAGTTCAAGACCAGCCTGGCCAACATGGTAAAACCCTGTCTCTACTAAAAATGAAAAATAAGCCAGGCGGGGTGGCTAGATCTGTAATCCCAGCTACTCGGGAGGCTGAGGCAGGAGAATCACTTGAACCTGGGAGACGGAGGTTGCAGTGAGCCAAGATTGTGCCACTACACTGCAGCCTGGGCGACAGAGTGAGATTCCGTCTCAGAAATAATAATAATAATATAAGTAACCCCACCACTGCACGCAGGCGCCTGATCTAGAAGCCAGATCTCTCCAGCAGAGCCTGAAGGTCCCTCGGCCTGGGCTGCCCCTCCCTTACTGGCTCTGACTCCTCCACCAAGGGAGTGACCAGTCCATCCATAGGGGTGCGTTGTGCTTCGCACATCTCTTGGGGAAAAAGTTCTTCTTTGGTTTGAAAGTATTGTTATTATCCATTTTAAGTTTTCTCATGCATTTTGGAGCCATTTATTTTTTTCCCCAAAACTGTTTTTGCAAACCCGTGGGGAGGCTGTAGGCCCCGCGCCTGTGTGCCTGCTGGGTCACTGGCCTGGCTGTGCCCACAGCCTCCTCCTCGCCCCCTCTTCCTGCCTCCCTGGGGCCAGCTGACTCGGGGGCTTGGCTCTCAGAAGCGGCACTTCCTGGCAGCTGGTCCCTGCCCTCCGGAACATTCTGCCCTTCCTGGGAACACGCCTTTGCACTTGCTGCAGTCTGGTTCTCCTCCCACACACCCTGCGAGGCCCTCGCCAGCCTCTGGTGGGGTTGAGGGCAGCCTGTGCGACCTGCCCCCCTGGCTGTCCGGACCTCAGCACCTGCCCCCGCACTGAAGTTGCAGAGAACATGGGTCTCACAAGGTGAACGGATTCTTCCATGGGAGCTGAGGATCCTGACACTCAGTCATCTCTAAAATCATTCTCTAACTGTCCCTGTCCCCAGATTCATTTTTCTTAAGCATTCAATTACATTAAGCTCCTAGCAGCAAGCTCATTTAAATTTTCCTGTTTTGCACCCCGTGAAAAATAGTGACAGGATGATAGGACGGCTTCCTCCTTCCCCTCACCCAGCATTTCTCTGCATCTTCTTCCCCAAGTGTCTCAAGGGCCTTGGACCCCAAGGATGAGGCTGTGGGACAGACTGGCCAGAGGGGCCTCAAGCAGGCACCTGCTTTCCCTCCCAACTCTGTTCCCAGGCTGGTGGGATGGCCTGGGAATGCAAGGCTGGCCAAGTCTGTCTCACTGGGGGATGTCGCAGGTAGATGCTCACACAGCTCGACTCCTGAGCTCTATCCATCCCCAGACACCTTGCGGAACCTCCCATAGCTTTGGCTGTTGGATGTCAATGCCTCTTCTCAGGTGCTCAGACCCTGGCACTTCTTGAGTGCAGGTGGCCCAGCTGTGCACAGTCCCTGCCTGTGGGAACCAGCCTGGGCCCAGGTGGCCCGCCCCAAGACCTGTCCTCGGGAGGTGCAGATAGAGGGACTGGCTTTTTGCATAGGGAACTCACAGGGCGGCCTTCTGGTTGGATGGAGAAGCGATGCTTGCGAACAGAAAAGCATCATTTATTGAACCATATCTCTAGGTCAGGTTTGGTCTAAACCCTTTACCACGTTATTTGATTGAATCCTCATAGAGCTGTGAAACCTCAGTGTCGTTGTCTTCCTTTTAAAGAAGAGAAAGCTAACCGTGCTCTGCGGAGCCCAGCAACCTCCCCAGGCGGGTAGTGCCCACAGAACTCAAACCCAGGCTCATGGCTATGCCCTTTATTTCCAGTCAAACCATCTGTCCCTGATTCCTTCCCCCAAGGAGCCCTCATTGATATTTCCAGAATGTTCTAAAATGGTTAAAATTTGTCCGATATTTTCACTGATTCCTCTCTGAGGTGTGAACACACCAATGCCGTCAGGGAAAAGCCACTGGATCTGAGCTCCAGGAGTGCATTCCCAAATCAGACCGACCGTGTGAGTGGAATCTGAACCCAGACTGTATTGCTTATGGGGTCTTCACCAAGCCTGAGTTAACCTCATCTGTAAAATGGGTTCAACTGCTCTAACAAAAAGACCCGTGACCACAACGGCTTCAACAGGACGGATGTTTGCTTCTTGCTCATGTAACATCCACAGGTGGGTGGCCTCCTTCTGTGAGCTCAGTCAGGACCAGGGTTTCTCTTACCCTAGCCCTGAATAATACTCTTGTAATCATCCTCTTCTGCATGGTTGAAAGCTGCCCACCAAACCCCATCACGATCCACATGACTCAAGAAAGAAGGAAACAAGCAGAAAGCAGGAGATCGTCTTTGAAGGAAAGGACGTACAATGTGTGGCAATTCACCACTTTCTAGTCACTTTGCAGAGATGACAGCTTAGTCCAGAGACTAAATCTAGCTGCAAGGGAGGCTGGGAGGAGAATCTCCAACCACGTAGCCAAGGGTCCCGTTAAAACTCAGAGATTGCTTAAAAAAAAAAAAGAAAGGCATAAAATGGGTGCTGAAGGCTTGATGAACTGTCTCCACCACAGCCAATGATACCAGACTCACAGGTTTTCTGGGAACATGAAATGAGAAGTGTGCATAAAGTTTTGCATGTACAGGGCACGTGTTGTCTAAAACCACCTGAAATGTATTTGTTCCTGTCATCATCTTATTCTCAGATAATGCCAGTTCAACCACCTGCAATGACAATCATCATGCTTTTTTAACATACCTTTTCCCTAGTAAAATACACCAATCTCTAATAATAGTTTATTCATTGCTGCTGCCTTCATTTGTTTCACAATTCAAGTGCAAAAAGAAGCCTAATTTATTATTACACCACGTTCAGCAAACACTATCTTGATATACTAATTCTTGCAGGTTTCAAAACAGTTTTGATCATAAG